>CAEGAF010071695.1:0-43456 GCA_903067075.1 Micropoecilia bifurca | reverse complement strand
CAGCTCTGTGGTCACAGAGGTTTGGAGAATCGGCCACAATTCCTAAATCTTTCTGTCTAAACCAGACTTAAGACTCACAAGCTCTACTCATCTCCTCTCAACCACTGCCCAAATGCTCTCTGACTCTGGTCGCTATGGTAACATTTATATATCTCTTCAAAATAACAGAAGTACCACAAAACGAACATTTTGGTTTAATTCAAATTTTAACTCACGATAATGACTAACGGGAGCCCCAGCTGGTTTCTCTGCAACGAGAGGTTCCATCTGAAAGTGATGAGAGACAATGACACCCGAGCTGTATTGCTTGAGCACAGTGTGCTGGGTCTCTATGTGGCAAAGCAGCTTGAAGCTTGGTCGCCGCAGAGCGGGCTTGTAATGTGGGACTCACCTTCCGGTCACGGATAAATCCATTCTCCTGTCTCTTCTCTGGGCCTTTTCCCCTTTGAAAAATAAACTTTCCAAAGACATCTGATCTGTTTCTTACTCATTTTTGCTGCTTGTGGACTAAATGCTGGCCGCTAGTCTTCCAATAATTCACTTCCTCATAAAGAGCCCCATGGTGGTTGAAGAAAAATTCACATATAAACGGCTTATAGTCCTGAAAATATAGTAAATGAAAAAAGCTCTGAATGCTCTCTGGCATTGTTCAGGGGGCCAGACCAAATGTGGAGGTGGGCCGGATTTGACCCGCGGGCTGTAGTTTGGGGACCACTGAATTAGATCTTCCTGAATTCCTGAATTAGATCTTCTAACTTTATAACTGATATTCAGACAGGATGTGGAGTTAAAAGCTGATTCAAAATGCTGCAGCAAGTTTTCTGGTTAAACTTAAAATGATAGATTATATTTCTCCTGCCTTGGCTTCCTTTCACTGGCTTCCTGATACATCTACAATTAAATATGTAAAAATATTTTTTTTTCTTCTCATATTTACAGCCCTTAATAATCAGTAATTTACTTTTAGGTGTCTGGTGTTTAAAATAATGAACAAATAAAAGTGTGAGGAAGATAAACCCCTTTGAGAGATAGTTGTAGTCACGACATGGGTTTCTTAACATTACATCAGTCAGCATGCAAACATAAACACACCCATCCAAAGATAAACTATATCTACCAACAGGAGCATTGCTGCTGACAGGTGGTAAAATTTTCCCACAGATACCACGCTCCTCTCCATACGCTGCCTGTTACTGTTATTTATTTGTATTGATTCTATGTTAAGCCTCTTGTTGCTGTATTGTGACTTATTGTAACTGGTTTCAGCTTTTGGTTTTAAGACTAATGGAAAACCTCACCTACAACAGTTTTATGCTCCAGCTGGAGGGCATAGATTTCACAAAGGATGTTGTATACGCCGCCTTTTTCTTGTTCATAGCTTTTTACATTTTTACAATGACTCTTAACTTGGGTTTTCTGATTCTAATAATTATTGAGAAGAACCTTCATCAGCCCTTGTACATTCTGTTTTGCAACCTGACAGTCAGTGATATCATTGCAGCTACAGAAGTTTTTCCTCGCCTGGTGGTAGATATTTTGAGGCCTCCGTCTGAGCGCCTCATCAGTTACTATGAGTGTGTGGTTCAGGCGTTTCTGACTCAGTGGGTGAGCAGCACTTGCCACACAGTGCTGATGATCATGGCCTTTGACAGATACGTTGCCATCTGCAACCCTCTGCGTTACTCTGCAATAATGACCAACAGGATGTTGGTGAAGCTGTCGGTTACTGCCTGGGGCGTTCCCTTCTTGTTTGTTTCGGTTCTGATCGGACTCTCTGTCAGGCTCAACAGATGTAGGACTTTTGTCTCAAACCCTTTGTGTGATAATGCCTCGTTGTTTAAGCTCTCCTGTGAAAGTGTGGAGATCAATAACATCTACGGCCTCTTTTACACTGTGCTGCTGCTGGTAGCATCGGTTGGCTGCATTGTTCTAACATATATGAAGATTGCTGTGATATGTGTGACCAGTAAGAACAAATCAATGAAGAAAAAAGCCCTAAAAACCTGCAGCACTCACCTGGTTGTCTACCTTATTTTGTTGTTCAGTGGATTTAGTGTTATTGCTCTGCATCGATTTCCTCAGTACTCATATTACAGAAAAATCCTTTCTATTCTGTTTTTTGTTGTACCTGGAAGCCTCAACACTATTATCTATGGTATCCAGTCAAAAGAAATACGCAACTTTTTATCTGAAAAAATTAAGACACATCAATGTTTACATTTAAAAAATAACAAATAGTGACACAGACTTTATTTTTCTTGTATACCCAATAAAACATGAGTTCCAACTATTAGGATGTGGGTTTTTTACTGTGTAAATTTTTCACTGTCTTTAGAAATTAATTTTGATGCAGTGAATGTATGCTTTGCATTTAGAATAATAATAATAATAATAATGAGACTTCATGGTAACAGAAATATGCTCATTAAGGATGGTCCGCATTTCACCAATTTAAAAAAAAACAATGGAAAAATTTCAAGCCTGACCTTCATTTTGACAGGTTATAATTGACCGGTTCACATGAGCAGACATTATAGACTTTATGCAAAGAGTTAATCACAGAGGCAACTAAAATCAATCAGTCAATAAAGTCATTTCTAAAAATCATCTCATGGACTCTGAACTAAATGTGTCTTTCTGACCGGGAGCTGACAGCATGTTGAAGAGATACGGACCGGACGAATTTGAAGCCCTTCTGGTTCAGAGGGACATTTCAAACCTTTGGTTCAAATGGCATCTTTAATTTCTGTCTCCATTACATACATAACAGAGAAAACTAAAGAGAATGCAATGTTGTGTTAATCCATTTATAGGGTAGGGCTAGGGTTAGGACGGCTTCAAATGTTTTTGTGTGGTTTCGCTTCCCCAAAACAGACAGATATCTAACCGTGACATCTGCTGCTCTCCTCCTGAGCATCGTGCTGAGACCATGGGAGGCTCAAGTCTTCCAGCTGCAGTGCTAAAACCGCAGAGTGAGTTAAGTTTAAAACTTGGCAGCGGCCGAGCCGCATACGCATTAGTTGTGTAGCCGTAGCACACTGCGCATGTTACAGTCTAATTAACGTCTGCACCTTTATTTCCTCAAGATAAACTTCAGCTCCTCTGTTTAGACTATAAATGGATTAAAACAACATTGCATTCTCTTTAGTTTTCCTTGTTCTGTACAGGAGACTTGAATTAAAGGTTTGGAACGCGATTTTGAACCAGATGCACCAAAGCGTCCCGTCCATAACTCTTCAACACGCTGTCAGCTCCGGGTCAGAAAGACACATTTAGTTCAGAGTCCATGAGATGATTTTCAGAAATTATTTTATTGACTGATTGATTTTAGTTGCCTCTGCAATGAACTCTTTGCGTAACGTCTATAATGTCTGTGCATGTTCACCAGTCAACAGTGTTAATTAAAACCTGTCAAAATGAAGTATGGCTTCAAATTTTTATACATCGTTTAAAAAAGATGAGGAAAATATTTCGTTACGGCAACCCCTGCATGTAGGTATCAACCGATCGCCATCCACCAACATTAAGGCATCTGCTGGTCCTGGTCCTAGTCCTGGTTCCAGTGCATTTTCTGGTCCTGGTTCTGGTACTGGTTCCAGTTCTGGTCCTGGTCTTGGTTTTGTTCTGGTCCTGGTCCTGGTCCTGGTCCTGGTCCTGGTTCTGGTTTCCTGTTGATAATCAGACGAGGTTGAAAGAAACTGAACAGAACAGTTCTGGACCTGGACGCCACCGGACCTAGATGGGACCGGACCTGGACGGTACTGACCCGGTTCATGTGGACGTCAGGCTCAATGTCAGATCAGATGCTGAGGGAATGAATAATTCCCTGTTTGTTCTATAACGTGAACTGATTTAATGAACTCAAAGCGGAGAACCTTCACAATGACGTTCTGGTTTATTTCATCTGAAGGATTCTGGCGCCCCCTGCTGGCCGCCATTTGTCACTGCTCTCTGGAGTTTACATGAGAATCTTTTTTTTCTTTAGATCAGATAAACAGCATGAACCTTTTAGTGTCCTGTTTGTCAAACCTTAGCAGGTTAGGCCTTACCATACCATATTAAATCTTCCAGATATAAATCCATATCTGATGCATGAAAATTAATATTAGTGAGACTGCTTCAACCTGGGCCCAATTACAGAAACGAGCCCTGCAAGAGGAAAACGATTTTAATGACAAATGCCTAATGTTTGGATACAACTGGTCTGGTGGTTGTCATGGAGATTCATTGTTGTGGGTCAGTGATGGAGTGGTTATGGTTGGTCGGTCTCTCCAGCGGTCCAGATGTGGATCATGGTTCTGACTCAGGTTTTCTGGAGACCAAAACCTCAGAAACGGTTCTGTAAGCATTTCCAGGCTGATGGAAAAATTGTTTCTCTTGTTCAGGTTCTTCATATCAGAGCAGCATGTTCTGCTGTTTCACAAAAGTTCTAGTTCTGATCTGGCCTTTCTTTCATTATGGTTTTAGAATTGCATTTTTACATTTAGACAGATTATCTTTGATATTAATAATCTGATATATTTAATAATGGCATTAAACTAGTACTGCAAGCAGATCTAATAGGTTCCTCGCCCCACCTGGCAGGTCCCTCAGGTGTCACCCACATGCAATAGGTAGGTACATTGCATGTCACCCACATGCAATAGGTAGAACAGGGAGCAAGCGCTGAATGCATCATATTATAACAACATATTATTATGGTTCTTGTCAGTACATTTGTTTAGAGTTTTTTTTTATTTTTTTCTTGTAAAGTGTCTTGAAATTAATTTTTGATCAACTGACAAACATTTTTCCCCTATAGTGTAGTAATTCTATTTGGCCATATATTGGAGTCAAATCCACATTTATCTTGGCCAGCAATATGTCTGAACTTCAAAATACTTATCTCTTGTATTTTCCCTATAGAAGATGAATTCCCTTCTTCTATAGGGAATTAATCAAATCTATATAAAGTAATGTTTATTTGACCATAGTATGATTTGTATCCTGAGTATTCTTCTGTTTTGTCGCGTTTCAGTTTCACGCTTTTTCGCATTAAATCCTCTTCAAATACAACACTAGCCTGTTCCTTGAGGGAAGTGACAAGAGACACAGTATAGCTCACATTGGGTGGATCAGTACATTTATCTTCAGGACTGTCCTGCATTTGAAACCTTGTGGGATCAAAAACCATTCTGGAAAATTGCCGATTTGGTCAACGCTTACAGAGCCAGCGATGATGAGGCTAACGGGAAACACGTTGTGGGGTGTGTAGGTGGGGGCTGTGGAGAGGAAGGATCTGCTTTCAGGGGGTGACTCATCTGTCATCCCCCACAGGGCTCTGCAGGCCTCCCATTCTGGATCTCGGTTCTGAACCGAATGCCTCCAGTCCAGAGTTCATTGGGTCACAGATTAAAATCAGAAGCAGGGAATAATTATAAATATCATTTATTGTAAATCAATACAATCACAGATTCAGCTGATACTTACTGAACAGTGAGCGACTCATGCAGTGTTGGTTTAGAAAGTGGATAAAATGTAAAAGAATCAGAACCGACCCCGGTCCAGAATAAAGCTCCCAGGTTTTAGGACTTTAGATGATTTTATGTCCTTAATAAAGCACTAAATGATCAGATTAACGGCTAATCTGTTGCCATTTAATGTTTCAAGAATCAGAATGAAAACCCTCTGAAGCTAAACATCATCAACAAACATGAGGAAGTTCTGGAAGTTCTCAGGTCCATGAATGACTCGGCAGATTACCCAGCTAGAACCAAACGAGCCATTTGGACCTGCAGGGAATCGGACCAGGTTCTCCTGGTCCAAATATCTACACATGATTGCTTCAAATATTTTAATCTGACTGTATTCTTCACTTCCAGAAAACGAGACTTAATTTGAAGGTTCTGGGATAAGATTCTGCTTGGTTCTGTTTGGGTGCAAAGGCCACGAAACAAAACATGGTGGAAAAACTTCAAACTTGATGAGTTATAAAGGTGAGAAACCTCAGCAGAGTGGAGGTGGCTCTGCTCACGGCGTCGCCACGGCGGATCCGTCCAGATGTTCTGGTCGGATCCGTCAGACGGCCTTACCCAGGATCAGGACGCTCATGAAGAAGAACATGATGAAGAAGAGCCACATGAAGAAGCGGTCCATGACCTTGGCAACCCTCCTCCACTCGGCGACGCGGCGCTGGGCAATGCGTTGGTCCTGGTATGACCCGGCGATGGACTCCACGCTCTGCAGCAGCCGCTGGTGCTGGCACACACACCTGGTTCTGACCCGGATCTCCCTCTGGGTCGCCCCGCCGGCCAGCTGCTCTGCCTCTCTTTCCTCGGAGTGGTCGATGGTGACCAGCAGATCCTCTTTCCACACCGCTTCCTGCCCTCCTGCCTGCTGACCCCCCTGTTCCTGTTCCTGCCCCTCGGGACCCTCCTCTTCCTCACCCCGCCTCCCCCAGGCCCGCCCGTCGACGTCCCAGCTGGCTCCTCTTCCTCTGTCGTCAGACCGGCTGTGGGACTCCTGCCGGGACAGTGGCTGCTTCCTGGACGGCGCCCCCCCCAGGCAGCTGGCCCCCACCTCACTGACAAAGCAGATCCTGGCCAGGAAGTTGAGGACGAGGAGCTCCGCCCACTTTGGGACGGGCCGGGCCTCGGGGCCGCAGTGGTGGATATTCATGATGAAGATGGTGAGAGCGGTGGAGGCGGTGACCATCGTCATGGTAGCGATGTAGTACTTCCCTGGTGGGACACAGATAGGTTACCATCTGGACTCAGAACCAGGTCAGACTTAAAGGGCTGGTACAGTGTCTTCCAGACACATAGTGCCATTTTATAGCTCAGTAACTATTATTATAAAACTATCAAGTATAACTGAAAAGAAATGCTAATTCCTTATTTAACGCCCTGTAATTGGGCCTCTGTCTCTTTAAGAATCTCTTCCTCTCTCTGAAGCTCCGCCTCTAGGAAGTCATCCCAATATGGCTCCTCTATTAACAAGTTAAGGTTTTTCACCAGCATTGCTCTGAGAAGTAGCTCCCAAATGAGCTCAGTAGATCCACCAGATGTTTGCTAATTGCTGCTGGCTAGTCTGAAGGAGCTGATAGGGGGAGGAGCTGTGCCTTGAAGGCGGGGCTAGGTTCATCCAGGCATTTTGCTCAGCTGAATAGTTGCCATGGGGATTAAAGGATTTCTCACACATGAAAGAATCAAACCAGCACTGCAGGGAAAAACATTGATGAAAGCTGATTTTACAGGATACTGCCCCTTTAAACAAAACCAACCCTGACCAAAGCTAACTGACAAACAGATTATTTTTCCTATTTCATCCCTATGGCCGTCACCATGGCAACAAGGTCAAAAAGACGTGTTTTAATTAAAGATGAATATTTATTAAGTTTGAACCAGTTTCTGCCTTCAGCCTGCTCCTCTTCTTTTCTCTCCTCAGTGTGTGTGTGGCAAGGTGTATGTGACTCGATGTGTGTGTGAAGATTTAAAGCTGCTGCTGCCGGAGCTGCCCGGTGCTGAATGGATCGGCGGATCCTGAGCGGTGATTGGTGGATTCGCTGACAGGAAGCATCGACCCGCCGGGTTCCTGCTGATTGCTCTGCCACAGTCATTACGGCTGATCTGCTGACTCAGCAGGATTTAAACTTTTCCTGGTTCTGCTCTGATGGAGCGACCCGGTGTGGATCCAAGCCAGGAATCTAAATCCTTTAATTAGGAGCGAGGCCTTCACCCCCCAGCAGAGCTGGAGGCTTTATCCGTTTATCTGGAAGCCGTTTCCTCCATGGAGTCAGACTGAAACGCTGCTGCTGCTCATTAAAACTTCCCTCAGAGAGATTACAGGATTCTAGATAAAAACGTTTACTAGATAAAACTGCAGCATCTCTGTTCTGTACGATTGATTCTGACCTATAATAATGAGGTAGTTAGTGGTAATAATGTGATTATTAATGTGATTAAACTCAGCTGTTTCATTGTTACAAGCTGCCATTAAATCTCTGCCTGGATGCAGCATCAGCTTCATCTGCCTGCAGCTTTAACAACAAGGGAAATTTAAAAAATGCTTTTTTATCCAATAAAGAATCGTAGAGATGTACATAATCTCACTGTATCACATACATTTTTATATGTATTTCTCCTGCAGATATAAAAACCAGAGAGAAATATCAACATTTCTACCTGAGATAATTTCTGAATAAAACACCGCAACATACTTCTTTTTGTTGTATGGCAGGAAGTTTTAACATTTTAATCAGTTTGACCTATAATTACATTCTAGTTATCTAAGTGACGGCTGCTTAAGTCCCCAAAGAATTTACTGTTTATTCTTTCCAAAAAACACAAACAATGAACTTAAATGGCTTAGAAGAGATAAAAGTGCTGCTATCAAACAACTTAAAACAACATTTGAATTTTAATAACTTTAAAATCCTATCTAAATCTGGGGCGGTTTGACAGAATAATTATCAGTAACATTTCCTGACTAGTCAGAATGTTGATTCAACATATCTGGAATAGAAAAACCATATAGACGAAATATATCTACTTTAATCAAAGACCTAACAAATTATGTCAGAATTCCAGATCTCTATATAAGTTAGTTTTGCTGAGTCATCATTCATCTGCACTAATCTAATATTATATATCTATGCTTAGGATATCTTGAATAATGGAGTCATTAATGTGCCTTTAATTGGAACCAAAGGTCAACGCTATCTATCTTAATTGTGTTTTATGTTGATGTTTGACAGCAGACATGTTGGATCCTGCAGTCAGACGTTTGTCCTCTGCTGAGGTTCAGGACAGAGGAAAACTCCTCACCGATCAGTGGGACGCTCTCGGATGGCGGCATGCTCTCAGCCACCAGCAGCTGGAACACGGTGAGGGCCAGCAGCACCGTCACGCCCAGCGACACCTTCTCGCCCGAGTCGGCTGGCAGGTAGAAGCCCAGCGGCGCCAGGAAGGAGATCATCATGCAGGGCAGCAGCAGGTTGAAGATGTAGAAGGAGGCGCGGCGCTTCAGGTGCAGCGTGAAGGTGATGTCCGGGTATGGGTCCGAGCAGCAGCCGTACAGGATCACGTTCTTCTTGGCCGGCATGCGCAGAACCTGTGGGGCAGGGGCCAGAGGTTGGTCACAGCAAGCCGGGCATGCAAGCGACGTGGCCGGTGACCTCTCACCTCCCACTCCACGTTGGGGACGAAGTCGGCCAGGTCGGCGCTGTCCAATGCGTTGAACAGGTCCATCTGGTTCCCGTTGTGGGTCCAGGAACCGAAGGTCAGGTGGCATTGCTGAACGTCGAAAGGGAAGAATGCCACGTCCACCGAACATGAGCTCTTAGTGATGGCCGGCTGGTCCCACGTCACCTGGCCATCGTTGCGCAGCACGACGTTGGTCTCCATGGAGCCGGAGAACTCATCGTCCGCACTGCGGAGAGGTGAGGGTTAAACCTTGAGGAAACCACAAGCCCCGCCCACATAAAGTAACTCCTCCCACATGCAGAACTCATCATCCACACTAAAGACAAAGAAGGGTTAAACCTGGAGGAAACCAGGGCCTGAAGACCACAAGCACTATCCATCCTACAGTAGACCCACCCTCTATTCCTGCCCCTGCAGTAGCCCCGCCCATCCACAGTAGCCCCGCCCATCCACAGTAGCCCCGCCCATCTACTGTAGCCCCACCCACCTATTGTAGAGCACGATGTCGGGCCTCCAGACATAGTTGCTAGGGATGCGGATGGCATCCAGGCCGTCGTACTCGTCGCTCCTCCAGCTCAGGAAGGCGTCCATCCACACCTGACGAATCCACAGGTAGGTGGTCAGGATCTGGTTCCGCTCGTCCTGCAGAGAACGGAGCAGTGAGGTTGGGGAGCCGCCGAGCGCGTTCAGATGGCAGCGTCGTGGTTACCATGTCGATGATCTGGGACAGAGTGATCTGCAGCGTGACGTTGATGACGTGGTCGGTGTCATCCACCGGCCGCAGAGCGTTGGTGTAGTTGGAGAAAAGGTCGTTGAGCAGCTTCTGGGCGAAGCGGCCATGGGCCGAGAAACACCCTGCAGACCGGATTACTCATGATTATTCATGCTCAAATGCTCGGTTTATAACTTTTTCTCCTGTTTCTTTAAATTCTCCTGTCAAACGTTAAACTTGTTTCCAGGAGTTTCTGTCCTCTGATCTCATCGTGAATCGTTTCTAATCCGCAGCGCTTCCTGCTGCAGCTGATGCATTCCCTCCTTAATTAACCTGATCATCACCTCAGCCTTAATCTGGAACAGCAGGATTACACTAATCCACTCATTAATGAAGAACAGGCTCAGAATCTGATTCAACTCTTTTAATAATGAAAGTTGTTTAGCATTCTTTTTATGAGTTCACATTTCTGTACTTATGTTTTTATTGATTGGATGCCTGCAGCTGCAGACCAATCAGAAGAGAGACCCCTGCAGGTGATCCATCAGAACCTGATCAGAGGAACTTCCTCATAAGGGTGGAGGGAAACTCTGCATGTCCACAAATCAGGAATAAAATCCAAGAACAGCCCAGAACCAGCAGCAGAACCAGGTGGGCCTGCTAAGGGTCTGTTGTGAGCCCAAAGCTGCTGGGTTCCAATGAAATGAGGTCCAGATGAATTATAACTAGAATATGAATGAATCTGCTGTGGTTCTGATGAAAACGGGAATAAAGCCCAATGAGTCTCGGTGGCTGTTGGAAATGAACTGGGTTCTTGTTCGGCTCAGTTCTGGTCCGATTCATGTTTCATTGAGTTGAGCAGCAGCTTACTGAACTAAAAAGGAGCGGCTGCTGCGGCGCTGACCTTCAGATTCCTGAGGACAGGAGACGCTGCTGCTCTGGACAAACATGGACATGCTTACTGAACCTGGTTCTGGCCCGGTTCTGGCCCACCATCTGCACCAGCTGGGGCTGTTTGTCAGAACCTGGCGGCCTTTAGCGCGTCTGGGAGATAATCTGAGACAGGATGCCTCCCATGTCTCTCTGGGCTAAATATTTACCTTGTTTAGGCTGATTTTCCCTGGCGGCCGTCTTGCCTCTGGGGTTATTTACCTCCAGATTAGATCAACTTCCTGCTCAACTTCCCTCTGTTTACCTCATTTCTAACCTTTACTCAGTGTGCGCTTTAAATCTAAGGACCAAATCACAATCTGAATCAGAAACAGATCAAAGTCACCATAAACATTTATTCGTGCTGCATTACATCATAAAATATTTGCTGCTGTCTCGTTAATAAACCCCACCATCTGATTGGTTAAGCTGGCTTTAGGGGAACCAATCAGGTGATGCCTCACTAATCAACATTGTGATTAGTGCTCAAGTCCCAACTTTTACCCAACAATTACCAACAACTTAAAGAAACATTTTATTTATCTACTCATTAAGGAGAACTGGATGGATCTGATGCATCAGGAGGCCTGAAGAGTTTGAGTCTGATCAGAGGCTCTGTCTGTCGCTTCTTTCTTCAGCTTCAGAGAAACAATCCTGGGTCCAATGAAATCACCAGAACCAACTTCCTGTTTCTGTCTGAACGGAGGAGGAAACTCTGATTCTGCTGGATGGACAGACAGCGGGTCCAGGTCCGATTATCTGGCTCTGAAATGATCTAGACACCAAACTAATGCTAACCTGGGTGGACCTCAGCCTCCCATAATAATCCATCATCATCACTGGATAATAATAATTAATAGTATTATTGTTATATTTACGATTCATTTTATAAATACTGTTATTATATCATTAATAATAGTAATAAATAATAATTAAGCTCATGGTTTCACAGTAAGCCAGTTCTTCCTGTCCCTCCATTACATTTGATGAACTCTGGCACTGGAGTATTCTGGTTGTTTATTTCTGTCTCTTATGATTCGATTCTCCAGTAAAACTCTATAAATGTCCATAAGCAGCTCCCCCCTCAGCATGATGCTGCCTCCACCGGATCACCGCCACACTGGGGACTAGTGTGAAAAGACTAGTGGGTCACAGAAAACCAAAGCAGCCAGATAGAACTGAATGAATGTAACCAGAGAGGATATGAAGAACTTCCAGACAGGTTCTGGTTCTGGTTCTGCTGGATCACCTCAGTGAACCCAGATTGAAGGTTTTGGTTCTGATGAGAAAAAGTTCTGCTGAAGTTCTGCTGGAACTTGGCTGCTGGCTGCTGGAATCTGGACCAGACCGGGAGATTCTGCCTCACTCTGACTGTTTACAACCTTTACCTCATGCTGTCCTGGCCCGTTTCTTTCCCATTCCACTACGTCTCACTGCCCTGCAGAACCAGAACCAGAACCAGAACCAGTCTGTAAAGGTCCTGACTTCTGTTGTCCAGGTGGGACGTGATGGACTCTGTCCATCCAGAACCTCCACAGAACTGGCTCTGTTCTCAAAGTAAAGCATCAGAACTTTGTGTCTCAGTTCCGAAACCAGTACCGGTAGAGGATCGGGTTCTGGTTCTGGTCCAACCCGAGCGCAGATCCACATTAAACTGTTCTTACCTGGAAGCAGCAGCAGCAGCAGGACGGCCGAGGTTCTGCAGCAGAGCTCCATCCTGGTTCTGATCCGATAGATGGAGTGGGTCCAGCCTGAGGAGGAGAGGGAGGGGGAGGGGCTGAGGCAGAGGATGGTGATGAAGGTCTGAGCGTGTGCAGTAGAGCTCTGGTATCTGATGTATGAGGAGTCGTTAGCGCTCCACCTGCTCTGCACCATGTTAGGACACAACTCTGCAGGACACCGTCCACCGTGCCTGGAGGACAGACCTGGTTCTGTGGACAGAACCAGGTCTGGTTCTGCTGACCCAAAACTCCATCAGTCAGTTCCTCTTTGATCCAGTTAAAGGAACCAGAATACAGACTGCAGTTCATCTGTTTCACGATTGAATCAGATGAACCGATTCAATATGGTGAAGATTTTTGTCTGAGCATGCTCAGTTCAGATCAGTTCGGTTCATCAGTTCAGTTCATTCATCTATTCATTCCAGTTGATTCTGGTTATCAGTGCAGAAAGCAAAATTCATTGTTCAGACGACATTAAAAAGCTTCTAAGGAAACCCAGCAACATGCTCATCCTGCAGCTCTGGAAGTGGGACTTCCTGTAGAACCTACCTGTCACAGTCAAAGTCTGCAGAGGTTTGTCAAAATGTGGTGAAACATACAAGCTGACTTTTTCTCCTACTGCTCTTTAGTCTGCATTATCTGCTGTTATTCCAGCTCTTAACTTTTTGTTTCCTCAGTTATTTCTACACCTGCTCTGTGTTCCGATTGGCTGATTACCTCCTGGAGGCGGGGCAGTCATGATGCTGCCATCACCTAATCGTTTTCTGTCTCCTGCTGTTAACTTTTTACTGTAACATAGAAAGTTCTCCTGGTTCAGTTCTTCTGCTTTGTCAAACCTCCAGTCGGGTCAGACGGCCTCTGGTACCGACCCGGTTGTGGTCCTGCTGGAGGTTTTTTCCTCTCTACTGTCGCCCCCTGCCGGTTACGAGCAGCTCTGCTGGGTTTCCACAGAAACTGAACTCATTTAATATTCCTCCATTAAAATGTTACAATAGAAAAACAAAAGAAAATATTTTCATGAGAGCAGAAGATCAAAGATTCCTGCTGTGAACAGAACCAGAACCAGCTGAAGGTTCTGGAGTTTCTGACTCAGTTTTCCAGCTCCTGAAGGACGGAGTATGTGACGTCAGCTGAGTGTCCAGCAGGGGGCGCCAGAGACTTTAACATCAGCAGGATCAGGTTCAGCTGCTGGGTTAGGGTTACCACCAGGCTGCAGGTCAAAGGTCACATGTTGCTTTTGGGTGTTTCTAATATTTATATATTGATTTATTATTATTGATTTATTTGCTATGCCTTCTAGAGTTGTTATTTTAAAATTTGGTTTGCTGTGTTGCTAGATGATGATTAATTAATTCTGGTTCTGATCTGATGGGCAGCAGCACCAGAACTGGAACAGAACCAGAACCAGGACTGGAACAGAACCAGAACAACAGCAGAACCAGAACATAATCAGCATTCTTCATCAGGTTGTTTAGCCTCTTCAGGTCTTTGATTCTGGTTCTGGTTCTGGTCTGGAGAGCCTCTGAAGGTGATGGTGTAAAGAAGTACTCTTCAGTCAGAAGTGTCAGAGAACCACAGTTATACAGACTGCTACAGGAGGCCTTTCCTGCAGCTCATTGAATGATTTGCGTTATAACATCTAAAACATTTAATTTCCCTTTGGGATCAATAAAGTATTTCTGAATTGACCAAATAGGATTAATGATTTATAAATATTCATGTTTCAGTTAAATGTTTATATGATATAAAGTTTTACTTTGATTTAATGCTTAAGAAATAAGCAGATTTGAATGTAACTGCTTGATAAATTTATGAGACGTTTATGTGTTCTTTCACTTCTGAATATTATGTAATGCCACGCCCCTTCTATCCCATTGGCTGAGCGGACCGTCACTTCAAACTGAACCAGCCAATGGTAGCGCGCGGTTCAAGATGCAAACTAATACAAACTAACCGCCGCCATGTTGTGTCTCCGCGGCCCGGAGGGACGTCCGGTCGTAAATAGTAAATGACGGTACCGCCCGCTGGGCCGCTGACTGGACCAGACCACAGCAGGACGCCATGAGCCGCCCGTCCTCAGCCGGAGGTGGAGGACTGGGATCCGGTAAAGCAGGTGGGGGAAAGCCCGGAGGCTCCGGAGGCACAACCTCTGCCGCCGCCGCCGCTGCCGCCGCCGCGGCCGCAGCAGTGGCAGCTACCGCCGGTGTGGCCTCCGTCCCCGGCTCGGGCTCCGCCGCCGCCGCATCCTCCGCCGGTTCGCTGCCGCATGCCGCGGCTCTCCCCGGCCAGTCCCCGGAGCTGACGGCGTTGTTCGAGTGCCCGGTGTGCTTCGACTACGTCCTGCCGCCCATCCTGCAGTGCCAGGCGGGTCACCTGGTCTGCAACCCGTGCCGCCAGAAGCTGAGCTGCTGCCCGACCTGCCGCGGCCCGCTCAGCCCCAGCATCCGGAACCTGGCCATGGAGAAGGTGGCCTCCACGTTGCCGTTCCCCTGTAAGGTAAGGCGCCGGACCGGAGCCGTCCGAGCCGGGCTGGGGCTCCGCTCGACGCTTCCACCGCTTGCGCGCGCGTCGGGTGACGTCATGGGGATTCCTTCTGAACCAAAACAAAGCTAAAGTCTGTACCCGTCCGGTTCTGGTCCAGAAACAGAACCAGGAATGAGACATTCAGGTGCTCAGAGCGCAGGAGTCTGGTTCTGGTTCTGGTTCTGGTCCCTTAGGAGCCAAAAACAGGGTTCAGTGTGAAACCTTATTTGGAATAAATATTATTAATTCAATGTTGATCTGGTTCTGGAGCTGTTTGGGTCAAGCGCTGCCGCTCAGCCTCAGTGTAACAGGACCTGCCGTCACTGGTTCTGTTACAGACACATTAAAGTTGAAGTGGATTGGACTGAAATCTGAGTCCTGACCTCTGACCTGATCTGGGTTTTGGTTCTACACATCAGCATCAGAAATGTCTTCTTAACTCTAGGAGATTTTTCTTATTAAAAACGCGTTTTTTATAGTTTCATTATGTTTTTCCTGGTAAAATTGTCTTTATTCTGCTAAAATGTAGATTTTATTCTGATAGTCAAACTTCTGGCTCAGGAATAAAAAACACTTTTTAACTGTATTTTCTATAATTTATTTGTTTTTAGAAAAGAAAGTGAGGGGAAAAGAAGTTTATTAAAAGCCCACTTTTTATTTTTAAGCAACAGAACCAGAACCTGTTCTCAGCTGTCGAACCCAGACGCCCAGTTCTGGTTCGGTTCTGGTTGTGACCCGGTTCTGGCCCGTTCCCCTTTCCCTGCAGTACTCTGGTTCCGGCTGCCTGCTGGTCCTCCACCACAGCCAAAAGGCCGACCATGAGGAGCTGTGTGAGTTCAGGCCGTACACCTGTCCCTGCCCTGGAGCCACCTGCAAGTGGGCGGGACCTCTGGAGGCCGTCATGCCACACCTGATGCACACGCACAAGTCCATCACCACACTGCAGGTCAGAACACACACACACACACACACACCTGTCTGGAATCCAGTCAGAAACGGCAGAAGTAGTTCTGCTGAATGCCTGAAAACTGTTAATTATCACAATAACCGATCAGTAAACTAATCAATATCTCCCTTCAGATATCCTGAGTCTGACCAGAGGTATGTAAACTTCTGAGTTCACAGAGGGAAAAAACTGCAAACATTCCCAGGTTTTCATCAGAACTGGTTGTGATGGTTCTGATCAGAACCCAGACAACTGGTTCTGATTGGACTACAAGTCTAACAAACGCTTTAAAGACGTGAATAGATAAAACATCTGAATGAATGTTCAATATTTTCACTGATCCCGAACTACACAGCATTCTGGAAGATGTAGGCTTTAGCCGCTTAGCCTGGCTCAACTAACTCTCACTTTCTGGTTGCCTAGCAACAGCCTGTAGGGTAAGGGACAGTTTCAAATTGACTTTGGTTGCCTAGAAACTGCCTGCTGAGTGCATGGCTCAACAGCAGTTTCAGGTTCACTTTGCCTCAGAACTGCTTTGAAATCAAAACATGGAGTGAAAACTGGACAAGAGGTTAAAGGTCACATCACCAGTTCTGCTGTATGTCCGATAATAAAAAAAACCTGATCCATAATTATCAATATAATAAAGTTTTCTAGGGTCAGAGTCAACCACACACACCGTGGGCGTGTGTGGATGTGTCTGAGCTGCAGGTCAGAGGTCGGCATGCTGTCTCCCTGCAGGGCGAGGACATCGTGTTCCTGGCGACGGACATCTCGTTGCCCGGCGCCGTGGACTGGGTCATGATGCAGTCGTGCTTCAGCCACCACTTCATGCTGGTTCTGGAGAAGCAGGAGAAGTTCGAGGGCCACCAGCAGTTCTTCGCTGTGGTTCTGCTCATCGGCGCCCGCAAGCAGGCCCAGAACTTCGCCTACCGCCTGGAGCTCAACGGGAACCGGCGCCGCCTCACCTGGGAGGCCACACCGCGCTCCATCCACGACGGCGTGGCGGCGGCCATCTTGAACAGCGACTGCCTGGTGTTCGACACGTCTGTCGCTCACCTGTTCGCTGACAACGGCAACCTGGGCATCAACGTCACCATCTCCATGTGCTGAGGATGGCGTGGTACCGACCCGGTACCGACACGACCCGGTCCAGATCGGGTCTGATAAGAACAGTTGAAATAAAAGTTCTGTTGGGTCTGGTTCTGGTTCTGGTCAGTGATCTGTGGATCAGAACATTGTCTAGCTCAGAGACGGAACCGTTTCAGTTTGTTGGACCTGTCCAGCTGGCAGAACCTTCCGGGTTGATGGTCCACTTCTCCAGGGTTTGGTTCTGGAACCCAGTCAGAGAGAACTCTGACTGGGGTCGGTCAGAGTTGACCTTTGACCTTCTGTTGGCAGAACGTCCACATCATCAACTGGTTCCTGCAGAAGTTCTCCTATGGGCCAGCAGGGTGAAGGAACCTGTTCCGGTTCTGGTGTTTCCCTTCAGCTTTGAGAGGAGAACCAGAACCTCCAGGAGGTCTTCATGTTGACTGCAGAACCATAACCGCTGGTTCTAGATCAGTAGAACAACCCAACAGGACCTGACTCGTTCTGAAGGGCTTTTGAGCCGAACCGGACCGACCCTGGGGTTGGAATGTTGCTGGTTCTGATCCAGCAGCGAACCGTCCAATCTGCCACCACAGCCTTACTTTTCTACCGCTGCCCTCTTTCTGTGCTGCTGAAGTTCTGATGAGACCCGCTGGACCCGGAGTACTGCTCAGCTCTACAGAACCAGAACACAAACAGTCCGGGTTCACTAATGACTGCAGCAGGAAGATACCTCAGAACTCCTCCAGAACCCCTCAGATGGACCCTGGACCCTGACTGCAGCTCAGGACACGCTGGTTCAGCAGAATCTGCAGATTTGCTGTCAAAGTTCAAGCTTAGAATATGTAACGCTACTATAAAGATCAGTTTATGTGAGCAGAAGAAGAAACATCAACTTTTTTTCATTATTAGAACCTTTAAATTTCCAGCTGAGGCCAGAAAAAACCTCTGGCCCTTTAAATCATTCCAGGTAGTTCAACCTCACAGACAACTTCAATCAACATATGAATGTAAAACACCACAAATACATCAGTAAGGAATAAAACCTGCCTGATGCTCTATCCGCCCACCATTACACTGCTGGGTTCCACTGGCTGAGACTAGCTTAGCATCGTTAGCCTGCTAGCTATTAGATTCCAAATAAATTTCTGACTCACGAGATGAGCTTCAGATGTTGAACATAAACTCTGTCTTTTAGTTGGTCTGTGATTTGGCTAAACCGGTTCTGGGTCAGTGTGCTGGTCCGGACCGGGACCACAGGTGTCTGGAGTCCAGTCTTCACTGAGATAATCTAAATAAAATTGAATTATCGGATTCAGACAGGTCCAAGTCTCATCTGGATCCCTCCGAACACTCCTTATGGAAAATAACTTATTTTTCTCTATTTTTAAATAAAAACGGATATCAGGTGTCGAAGCTGGTATGTAACAGGTTAAACCCTAAAAACTGCTGAATGTTTTGAGCTGGGCTCAATTATACTGATACAACATTCATATGTAAAGTTTTCAGCAGTTTTTGTGTCAGTACTGCCACCTTGTGGCAGTTGTAGCTGAAGATAAATCAAAGTAAATCAGATTACAATTTAAAGCTAAACAGCCAGCATGCTAACCTATCGGGAGGTTTTAATGACTAAAACTAAAAATGCTTTAGGTTTATTCACATAAACTGATCTCATCTGTTGTCACTCTGCTTTCTCTAACGGGAACTAATTCAGGTAAAAAAAAGTCTTAATTGATCCCAGATGGACATTAAATGTTCATGTCTGACCTGAGAACCGCCCCGGTTTGGTTTGCAAGCATGTTGTAGAACCCTCA
The DNA here is from genome assembly GCA_903067075.1 of Micropoecilia bifurca. Taxonomy (NCBI): domain Eukaryota; kingdom Metazoa; phylum Chordata; class Actinopteri; order Cyprinodontiformes; family Poeciliidae; genus Micropoecilia; species Micropoecilia bifurca. The sequence goes on along the minus strand of CAEGAF010071695.1, from coordinate 24,536 downwards.
TAGATGCTAACAGTGTTAGCATTAGTGTTAGCCTGGATGCTTAGTGTAATCAGGATTTATCAGAACTTTTTCACTTGCAACTGAAACACAATTATGTTGGCGTCATAGACATCATGGTTGGCGTGATGTCAAACACTGACTTCCTGTTGATTTAAAATTACACTTCCTGTTTCCTTAAGCCTGCGACCACACTTTTTTCTGATTGGCCAGTTTAAAGCACCGTACAGAAAAATGTGTGAAGAAATTATTTCTACTGCTTGCTGTCTGGAGGTAGATTTACCTCTTTCAGATGTGACCAAATAAAAGAGTGAATAACCAATGACTTTATTTGCTTCTTTATTTTTTGCCTCAGAAACATTCGGTTCTGTCTGGATAAACCCGGATCAGAACCTGATCTGGATCAGTGACCCAGAAAAGGAGGGAATCACCATAGTAACCAGTGACTCAGCATTTTCCAGCTGCTTTTTCTTCTATTTAACTTCAAACGTTTCTCAGAAAATGAAAGTTTCAGCCAGCATTTAATTTTTTTATTAAACTGATCTGAAAAAGTATATATTTTTTTCCTGCTGCGGTTTCAGGCCAGCGCCCCCTGGTGGCCGGACGCCATGCAGCTACAGCAGCAGCAGGAAGTTACATCACAGGAAACACGTTTGAAGAGAAACTTAAACGAGCTTCTGCTCCGGTTTCAGCAACCATCGTCTTCATCTGTGCTCCATCTCTCGTCTCCTGGAGTCTCTGTCTCTTTTTCGGCTGTCCTCTCTGTCCCTCCATCTGTCCTCTCTGTCTTCCTCTCTCCTGTCCTCTCTTCTAACATCGTCTCTCCTTCTGTCCGTCTCTCTGTCCCTGATGTCTCTCGCCCTCCTTTCCGTCTCTCTGTCGTCTCTCCTTCTATCCCTGTTGTCTCTGTCCTCTCTTCTGTCCATCTCTCTGTCCATGTCTTCTCTGTCCCTCCCTCTTTCCGGCACCCCCTGGTGGTTGTACTTGTCATAGGCGGCGTCCTGTTTCTCCTCTTTAACCCGGATGGCTGCAGGAGGACGAGGAGACGAATCAGTCGAGGAAGACGACTCTCTGCTCTTCTTCTTCTTCTTTTCCTTCTTCTCTTTCTTTTTCTTCTTCTCTTTCTTATCTGAGGGAATTGAAAACAGCAAAAGAAGAAGTTAAGAGGCATCTGGTTTTGGATCAGGAGTTTCTTGTCAACAGGAAGTGACCTCACCCTTCTTGGCTTTCTTCACGGGGACGTCCTGCTCCTCGTCTTCCTCAGACGGGGCGGCAGCAGCGGGTTCAGTGGGTGCGCAGCCGTCTTCTCTGAGACGCTTGGTGATGTCATCAATGTCTTCGTGGTCTTTGGGAGGACGGTAGTTCTTCACATGGTCCACCCGGATGGTCCGCCCCTTGATCTGGAGACCAGAAGCATGTCAATACCAGCAGGGGGCGGGGTCTCTCAGCAGGGGGCGGGGCTTCTCAACAGGGGGCGGGGCTTCTCAACAGGCTCACCTTAATGCCGTTGAAGTTGTCCACAGCCAGGATGGTGCTCCTCTGGTCCTCATAGCAGGCGAAGCAGAAGCCTTTGGACTTGCCCGTCTTCTTGTCTCTCACCAGGTTGATGTTGACGATCTCGCCGTACCTGACCGGAACGTAGCGTTAGCGCCATGCTAGCAGGACGACCTCTGGAGGTCAGAGCGAGCAGGACTTACTGGGAAAAGACGCAGATGAGGTCACCCTCTGTCAGCTCGTAGGGAAACCCACCTGCAGGACCGCAACACACACACACATCCACAGCTGATCACACACAGTGCAGGTCATCATTCACATCCTGTTGCATCACTTCCTGTCTGGACCTGGACGGAAATACAGAGGACTAAAACAGTCAAAACTAACTGCACTAATTATTATTTCTATTTTAATATCTTACCATAAAGATTCTCACCATTTCCTTTTTGAATCTTTGTACAAATTAAAGGATTAAACAGTCATTGTGAATTCTTTAGCATTTCATTAATGTTTTTGTGATTTGTTTGTTTTTTAGCTAATCAAAATGTATTATTTTGTGGAGCTACTTTAGAAATATTTACAAACATTTTTTTTTATATATTTTTCCTCTTTAAATGTTCCCTTCAAAATCAACAAATAGAAACAATTTGAGAAAAAAAAAATATGCAGACAAATGTAAAATGTCAATGTTTCTTCTCTTTAAAGACTTTGATCATGAATGAAAACCAGACATCAAGTCAGGCTTAGGCAACAGCTGAAACAGTCACTTAAACTCTAATTTCCATCATTTTCACAGAAAATCTGGGATAAACTGTTAGTTTTAAAAACCACAGGAATAAATTATCACTATATTTAGAAATGAAGTCAGAATATAAATGCAACGTTTCACAGAACAACAATAAACTGAGTTTATTGAATTATTTAGATATCAGTTAACATCTTATTCTAGATGCACTTTGTCTGTAGTAGCTGCAGATTTTTGGCCGCTTCAGGCCTCCATAGAAACATGCATCAGGTGAAGACCTCACCCACGAAGATCCAGGCGCTGTCCCGGTACTCGCTGTGCCACGACACGGCCTCCTTGATGCCCAGGTCGGCCTCGCGCTCGTTCAGCTCATTGATCAGCTTCACCTTCGTCAGCGGACTGCAGATACAACAGAACCGCCGAGTCGGACTCAACAACCAAACTGGACAAATTGGGACATCAAGTTTAATAAATCCATGCATGGTTTAAATATTTATCTCCTTATTACAGATAAAGCAGCTGCTCTACATTAGTCTAATTAGTCTTTCACATCAAATAGTCGCATAACTAAATATGGCTGAATAATTTTTGAATCCTCAGATCTAAAATGATAAAGTTTTGGTGTTATTGTGTGAGCCGATTTAGAGAGCCCCATATTTCTGTCTCTGTGGATGTTCTAGTTTGTGTTTGTTCTGATTTATCAGCCGGTTATTGATACACGTAAGTTTAAACTGATCAGATTGTGAATGAGGTTCCGGGCAGAAGCGGAACGGCGGCAGCTACCCGGACCAGCTGCGACTGCAGGTCGGCTGGAGTCTGCAGGAATATGTCCTCAGGACATCGGTTCACTACCAGCAGAAAAGCAACCTGAATGAAGGACAAGAATTACTTACTTCATGGTTTAATACAGCTCGGAGGAAGCGGGGTGAGGAGGAAACGGTTTACTCTGTTTACATGACCAACTTCCGCTTTAAGACTCTCCTCTGCTGCCACCTAACGGTCAAATTGATACAATAAAAGTTGGTTATTAAAACGCATCTACTGTAAATCATCTCAGAGTTTAAAAGATGAAATAATTAAATAACTTAAATCAAATAAACAGTAATGAGATTTCTAGTATTTTTCCTTCTCCATAAATCTGATAAAAACAATCGGTTCTCCTCCCCTCCTTTAGGGGGCGATGTGAAGCTAGCTGTTAGCTGATGAACCGGTTTAAAGTCTGCCAGCTCTGCTTGTAAACGTCACATTTATGTGTAATTTGACCGCTAAATATGTCAGAAAAATTGTTTATTCCGACGTTGATCAGTTTAATGTGAGCTAGAGTCATGAAATATCTTTAATTTTAATATAATTTAGCTAAATGTAATAACCTAGCTGCTAAATTAGCTCTTCTGCTGTTAACTGAGGCAACTTAAACTTTCAGGATTTTTATGTAAATAAACCGAACCGAACTGAAGCGGGTCCAGCTCCTACCATCAGCGGTAAGTACATGTCATTTAAACCCGAATGCTGGAGCTAAGTTTAAGCTTCCTTTCAGTTCTTAGTTTCTGAATGCAGAAGTTTCTGTTTGGTGGAACAGAGAGGGATGCAAGTGAAACGTTACAGGAGCAGAGGTAGATAAAACAAGAAACAACCACACACAAAAAACATGACAGCAGGCAAGAGGTTGAAAAACAGACTCAGATTATGATGCTCTGCTATTCAAATCAACTCTAACCAAGTAGGTTTCAGCCTGGTATTGAAGGGACTCGATGTTTCAGCTGGTTTTCAATGTTCTGGAGGTTTGTTCCAGATCTGTGGTGCATAGAGACTGAATGCTGCTTCAACATGTTTGATTCTGGTTCTGGATTCTGATCCAGCAGCAGCAGATGTTTAATCCATTCAGTGATTTATGAACCAACAGAAGGATTTTAATAGGCGGAGAAGAGGAAAAATAATTGTTGCTTTAAATTAAGAGCATTTTATCCGTTTAATGTTATAAAGATGTGACGTCATCATCCAGCCCGTATCTGACCGGGTCAGGTTGGACCTGCCTCAAACCTGGTTCTGGTCTAAACTGGCTGAGCTCCCAGTAAAAACAACTGCGCTCTTTTCTGACCAATCAGAATGCAGCCTCAGCTGTGCCGGGTTTGGGTGGGTTCTGTGGCTCCTCCTGCCAGACAGGGGGCGCTGTGGAGCTCAGCCTGTGATAACCTTCTGTTTGTCTCAGAAGGACCAAAACAACGATGACGATGATGATCTCTCAGCTCTTCATCTTGTCTTCCAAGGGGGACCACCTCATCTACAAGGACTGTATCCTTCTGACCCGGTTAGCTCCAGATCCAGGTCCTGGTCCTGGTCCTGGTTCTGGGTCTGGATTTGGTTCCGGTCGGCCCAGCATCAGCCAATCAGAGTTCAGCTTTTTTCTGTGTCCAACACTTGACTCTGAGACTCAGATCGTGGAGAGGCAAGAAGTGATGTCATCGACGTTTTCTACGAGAAGGTCACAGCGCTGACAGGAGACCAGCCGCCCGTTGTCATGGTAACACTGCTGTCCCTCTCTCTCTCTCTCTCTCTCTGCCTCTATCCCTCCATCTGATCCTCTGTTTTCCTGCAGAGCCACAAAGACCTCCACTTCGTCCACATCAGGCAGGGCGGTCTCTACTGGGTTGCCACGACGACAGCTGACTCCTCTCCATTCAGCATCATCGAGTTCCTGAACAGGTTGGTGTTGGTTCTCCCCAGCTGCTGACCCGTCGGCTGGTGGTGACCTCTGACCTCTGCTCCAGGCTCAGCGGTCTGGTGAAGGATTACTGCGGCAGCCTATCAGAGAAGGCCGTTCAGATGAACTTCGCCCTGATCTACGAGCTGCTGGACGAGGTGCTGGTGAGTCTGTGGCCACAGTCTCTGCTGTTGGTCTGACCAGCAGAAGAGATGCCTTGAGCAAGAGCCATAGCTCTGCCCACACACACAGAGCGCTTTGTGTTACTGTTACTCATAGTATCAACATATTTAACTGAAAATGTGTGAAGAATGTCAATAAATATAAAAAATACAAACGATAAAAGACTTGATCGGTCTTTGTGTTGGAATAATCAGTGTTGCTTTTTGTAGACAGAAAAAAGCAACAACTTTGCTTTTAAACTAATGAGAAACATGAAAACTGGTAAATATTGAAGCAGCAGAGACCCGAGGAAGGATACGTGTCCATCTGTCCATCTGTCCTGCTCTAGACATGAATCGCTGTGTCAGTCTGAATAATCATTCGGCTCCATGTGAAAGCGTTCAGGCTGTGACTCCTTGTCTCCAGGACTACGGCTATGTCCAGATGACATCATCAGATGTCCTGAAGAACTTCATCCAATCAGAGGCAGTCTCCTCCAAACCCTTCAGCCTGTTTGACCTCAGCAACGTGGGGCTGGTATGTATCGCCCCCTACTGGAGCCCCGAGTCATTACCTCACTCACAGCCGGGCCCTGGTCACAATCTGAGCAGAACCTGATCAGAACCACATCAGCAGAGGTTTTGTTCCTCAGGTCCAGCAGTCTGGGCTGAGTTGGACCAACATCTCCAACTTGCTATTCTGGTCCAGGTTCCAGGTGAAGCCAAGCTTATCTGGTAGTATCTGGACCTGTGGTGCTGGTTCTGATGGTTCTGGTGGTTCTGGTTCTGATGGTTCTGGTTTCTCTCTGTTGCAGTTTGGAGCGGAAACCCAGCAGAATAAAGTTGCTCCCAGTTCTGCTGCCACCAGACCGATCCAGTCCAGCAGAGACCCGGTACCAGCACTCTGGATGTGTTTGACCAGAACCGGACTGCTGGTTCTGGACACTGACGTGGTTCTGTTGTTCTCCAGGGAGGGAAGAGCGAGATCTTTGTGGACGTGATCGAGAAGATGTCGGTGGTGATCGGCTCCAACGTGAGTTCAGTCCAGGTTCTCCACCACCAGTAATATCCAGAACCAGAACCGCAGTATGGAGGTTCTGGAGGTCCAGGCTCAGAAACAGAATCCAACAAACCTGGTTCTGAAGTCCATCAGAACCTGGTGGTGTCATTCAGAGTCTCATTGGAGACGTTCTGGACTTATCTGGAGATGAACTGGACCTTCTGGTCGCCAGCTGTCAGAACCTGAACGGTTCTGCTGGTTCTGTTGACCCATGGCTTGAACCATCAGCTGCAGTCTGAGCTGTGTGTGTTCTGACCCACAGGGGGTTCTGATGAAGGCCGACATTGAGGGAGAGGTCCGAGTCAAGTGCTACATGCCGAGCTGCTCCGGTGAGTCTTAAGAACCAGAACCAAGTGATCCTGGACGTCTGGTCCCAGTAACACCAGGTGTTCCTCTGTCTCTCAGAGATGCGGATCGGTCTGAACGAGGAGTTCAGTGTTGGCAAATCCCAGCTTCGAGGTAAGCCCCATCCCCTGACCTCTGACCCCTGACCTGTCCAGTAGCAGGCTCTGTCCACTCAAAGGTTCTGACCCGTCCAGGTTACGGCGCCGCTGTCCGGGTCGATGAGTGCAGCTTCCACCAGTCGGTCCAGCTGGATGAGTTTCACAGCCACCGCATCCTCAGACTGTGTCCCAGCCAGGGAGAGGTGACCTCTGACCCCATCATCACTGAGCTCTTCATCCTGTGATGACCTCGCTGACCCCCTCCTCTTCCTCCTCCTCCAGCACGCAGTGATGCAGTACCGGCTGAGTGACGAGCTGCCGTCAGCGCCGCCGTTCCGCCTCTTCCCCAGTGTGGAGAGAGACTCAGCAGGACGGTAAGCCCCGCCCCCTCAGGGGTTCTGGTTCTGGTTCTGGGTCCAGTTCTAGTCTCCATCAGACTGGAGAACTGTTAGTCTTAACCAGCAGGGGGCAGCATCACCATCACCTCTCTATCCTCCATATTTCTGCTTTTCCTCATTTTACTAAACAAATATTTTATTATTGTCCATCTGACCTTTGACCTTATTCCCAATCTATACCTATGGTGATGTCACTTCTTGAGTTCTTGATGAAGCATTTCCAGAATATTAAAGCTGCTCAGCCTGTTTACAACTGGCTGTTCCTATCAGGGCGTCTCCATGGTAACAGTGAACCGCCACCTGTGGGCTCAGGTCCCTGCAGATGAAGCTGCTCTCTGATTGGCTGCTCTAATGAAGCTGTTGTTGTCCTCAGGCTGCTGATGTACCTGAAGCTGCGTTGTGACCTTCCGTCCAAGAGGTCAGTCTCCCTGCTTCCTGAGGGGGCCGGGCCAGCGGCTCAGGTGAAGCACACCTGCTGCTCTGCGTCACTCGGCCCACTGAGCGCAGCTGGAAATGGCTTGTTTGTTCAGGAGGAAATTGATCTGGGTTCTGTTGGTTCTGGTTGGATCGGCAGTACCCAGGCCACTGACCCCCATCATCACTGACCAGAACCAGGCCGGCTTGCTTCCACACCCTGCAGCCACTGTTCTGGTTCAACATGCAAATCAGGGCAGCTCACCTGGCGGGTTGCTAGGAGACCACAGGTAGCCGCCCTCCAGCTGGGTTCCTGTCTGAGGAACAGCGGCTTCTGGTTCTCCTGGTTCTGAACCGTTTGGTTGTACCTGAGCGGGCCTGGTTCTGATCCTGATCCAATTCTGATTTGGTTCTGACCCTGTTCTGACCCGCAGCTCAGCAGGACATCAGTGCTGCTTTTTCTGCTTTTACGTTTTGAGTTTTGCTCACTAATCCAGGCTCAGATCATCTCCTGCCTCTGGTTCACAAACAGACACCAGCTGCATAAACTATAAAATAACAGAAGAATCAAAGATATAAGAACCCGATCAAAACGGACTCAAAAGTAACCGGTTCTACCATCCAGCAGGACGGATCACATCTACATCCATTCATGAGTTAGAATGGCCTAGTCAAAGTATGAACCTGGATCTAAGTGAGAATATCTTGTAATCATGTGAAAAAATTCCTATGGTGTGAATAACTTTCCAAAATGTAATTAATTTAAATTATTTATTTTAATGTCCGTTTGGGAAAGTATTAATATTAATAAAAGTATTTTTGAATTTGAATTGAATTGAAGGTCAGGATTTGTGAAAACATTTCAGTTCATGTTCCTTCATGGTGGAAGATAAACAGATTATCTACCTTAGATCATACAGGAACAAATGAATGGGTTCACAACTGCAAACTACAGACACTATAGTAAGTTACTGTAACAGGAAGATGGAGCACAATGATGATGATGACATCACCTTCTTCTCTTCGTAGCACCGCCATCAACCTCACCGCCTCCATCCCGGTTCCTAGAGGTTCTGTGAGGTGAGCGTTGCCATGGAAGCTCTGATTTGACTGGTTCTGGTGTTTGGCTTCCGACCCAATTTGGTTTGTAAAGTCGAATGGAAATAAGGAGCCGACATCCGTTCCTGATGGATGATTCTGGTTCTGATCCGATGGAAGAACCAGAACCTGTCTTGGCCGTGGATGGATGCTGACACCATGGTGACCCCATGGTGACCTATGACCTTTGTGACCTCTGTATCTCCTCAGTCTGTCCCAGGAGCTCAGCAGTCCGGATCAGAGCGCAGAACTGCAGCTGCAGAACAGAACCGTGTCCTGGAAAATCCCGCGGTTCTGTGGAGGAACCCAGCTCTCCGCCCTGTTCAAGGTGACCCAGTTCTATACTCTCTACCTTCTGGAACCAGAACCTGCTGGTCCACAACCGGTCCACCAGAACCTGAAGATGGAATAATATGTCCAGTTTTTGACCCAGTTCTGGAATGATCTGCTCCATATTTTCAATCATCATCAGAGCAAATGGGTTCTGGATCTGGTTCTGGACCAGTCTGGTTCTAGACAGACCCGTCTGGTTCTGGGCGTGTCAGTAACAGAACCGCTGATTCTGTCCTGTCCTCTGTCTCCAGCTGGACGTTCCGGGTCTGAGCTCCGCCTCCATGCTTGAGGTTGGTCCGGTCGGGCTCAGCTTCGAGCTGCCTAAGTGGACCGGAACCGGACTGCAGATCCGCTTCCTGCGCCTGTCTCCCGTCCATCCCGGCCCGTCTCAGCGCTGGGTCCGATACGTCACGCACTCCGACTCCTACATCATCCGGATCTGACCCGGTTCTGAACCGGCTGGACCTGGTCTGAATCTCTGGAAATTCAGTTCTGTTGGACCTTTTAAAGCAGAACACCGAGTCTAGAACCAGGAGGACGTTCTGTGCTGATTCAGCCTGATCACGCTCACTGACCCGTTCCACTTCTGCTTCAGAACTTCCTGCTGATAATGATTCACCAGCCGACCCGGACCAGCTGAAGGTTAAACCCGACTGCGGCCAGGCCCGGTCCGGCCCGGCTCGGCTCGCTGGGCTCAACCCTTCCTGTGGGGTCCCACAGGAAGGTCCGCGGTTCTGATCCAGAACAGCGACAGGAAGCAGAGGAGGCTGCAGAGACAGCAGTAACTGGGTCGGCTCTGGACTTCCTGATGGAAACAGTTCTGACAGGCCCGGTTCTGAGCAGCGCCTCCATAACATGTTGCTGCTCTGCTCCTGTTCAGGACAGAACCAGAACCGGTCCAGAACTCCTCTGACCCGCCCTGAGGTGATACTTATCGCAAGAAAAGTTCTCCTTCGAGTTCTGTGATTTGAATAAGTTACTCGGATTTGCACTTATGCTAATCAGCTAATAGCAAAGCTAATTTTAATCTATGGGTAAATTCTGAAACACTTATTCCCTTGGATGTTTTTTAAGATTTCAGTTGAATAAAGTTTGACATCTGGGTTGAAGTTTTACTTTTTGACTGCTAAAAATCTTCAAAATGTTAGACGTTAGAGTCATGCTCTTATTTTGAAGTCTGTGGACACAGCAGCACCAATTCATTGCTCCACAGTTAACAGTTTAAAATCTGCTGAAGTCCTGGTGCTTTCTGACCGAAGCCCTACCGCGGTCAGTTAGGCTAAACTAGCAACAGTGTTAGCAACAAACTGTGAAACGTAAACATGGTATAACTCATGTCACTGACACATGGATATGACTGAATTTAGTGCGTTAGCATTAGCTTCTGCTAATTACTCTGTTAGCATTAGTCGAACAAGTATTTATGATTAGTGCTTTTGAACTAGCATAGCTAGGTTTGTAGTTAGCAATCCTACCACTGAGTTAATGTCCTTCTTTAGAGGATCATAGAAGCATCCAGACAGGGTGACCTTTGACCTCTGGAGGGACCCTAATCTCCTTACCTGCTCTGTTAACAGAACTCTGAGGTGATTCAGATCCATAACTGGAACAATAACAGAAACATTATTCTGATCAGTTTCACTTCCTGCTAGATGTTGAAAGCTTCCAGATGTTTTTCCATGAAGACTTCCAGCTGTGAGCCCAGCCTCTTCATCCTCTCCCTCCTCTTCCTCAGCCTCTGGGCCGTGTTCAGAGCCGACCGGAGCTCCTGCAGCTGAGTGAACATGTTCTGTTGATTAACATCTCGTTCCACTCAGTGGACCGCAGGACGGAGCCGGGTTCTGCTGGGACCGGCTGGAACACGGCACCAAGAGATAGAGGATCTGGACCCAGACTGACCAGAAGGTCAGGACTCAGAACAGAATCTAGACCAGGATTGAGGTTCTGGAGGAGCTTGAATCAGTTCTGACCCAGAACCAGGAAGTTCTCAGTTTTGTTTTCATGTTAAGAATTTTAGTTTCAGTTTCTATGGCTTCTTATTAAATATTGGCATAAACTACAAACAAAACACCTTCCTGCTGAGTCACCCTCTCTTCTTCTGCTGTAGAACATTTTTACAGCCTGATGAACTTTGGACTTTCATCATAATTAATGTTCATCGATAAATCATGGAGTTTTGTTTTGATTTGGGAACCAGCTAACCGGGACAGGCCCAGTTCTGCTGGTTCTGACCTCAGATAAGCAGAAGGAAGCGGGTCAGCGCCACAGACTTGCTGCCTCAGCTGTTCTGGGTAAACAACAACTGGCTGGACTGAACCGGTCTTGGGTCAGAAGAACCTGGCCAGCGCAGAGTTCAGCTGGACTCAACCAGTCCCGGTTCTGAGCCGATCCCGGCCTGTGGATATTTCCTCTTTAATAAATGAGCTTTTATGCTTCTGACTCATTGAAATAATTTTATTTTCAACTATTTGTTTATTTTCATTTTGATTTTTAACAGTTTTCCAGAAACTTGTCAGGCAGTTTCAGACTGATCATGTAAAAACCTTAAACAGGTGAGTGAGGGAGAAATTATGCTTGCATATTTATGAAAATATTATCATTAATATTTGTTTTCTTTATTTACATAATAAAGTTAGAGCCCTGAACCGTTCCAGGTTCTGATCTCGATACCGAATCGGTTCTGGCTCTGAACCGGTTCTGGTCCTGATCCCTGCTCGGTTCCTCTCGGATTGAATCCTGATCTGTTGAACGTTTCACGCATCGTGTTGACATGTTGGAGGACTCCGCGTTGCGCAATCTGCAGTCTGCGCCCGCGCACACACACACGCACGCACGCAGACGCAGGCTTGTGTTCCCGCATCCCCCCCCTCCTCCATCCTCCTCCTCGTCCTCATCTGGATCGAGTCCTTCACGAACCTTAAATCCGAGTTGTAACCTTCGCAGTTGCGGTGAAAGTGCGTCGGTCCTCGGTAGTGCGGGTTAACGGCGCGCTCGGTCCTCACAGACACAGCAAGCCCGCTCTCACACACGCAGCCGTTGCGGAAGCTCGGAGCAGCCGAGGCGGCGCTAAAACCTATTAGCATACTAACCAGTTCTGGGTGGATGGACGGCTGAACGGAACCTCCCGGACCGAACCGACACCGCCTGACAACCAACAACACTCCGCCGGCTCAGGCCTCATTTTGTCGGGATTCTGCTGCCGTCCGCCTGCCGAGGAGATGGGGGACAAGGCGGGCACCAGGTAGGGTGTTAGCCGTTGTTAGCTGCGGTTCTGACGGGCTGAGCTAGCGTTAGCAGCCGCTCTGCTGGTTCTGGACGGGGGAGCTGGGCCAGGCGGGACCGGCGGGTTTAACTGCTTTATTGGAAGGGGGTACCCCAACCAGGGCGAACAGAACCCTCGGGGCTCGGTTCGGGTCTGTTCCCCCTGAGGACACCAAGGCTGCGGGCGAAGTTAGCCCCGCAACAGGGTGGGGTTAGCGGGGCAGCCCAGGCTCCAGAACCGGTCTGACCAGAGCCTCTGCTCTGGGACTGGAACAAGTTCGGGTCGTGGGTGGAAAACACTACTCCAGCATGAAGACAGGTGGGCGGAACGGACCCTGGAAATCCTGGAGGTTCACGGAGATTTCTGTTATTTCCGCCCAGGGAACACACCGAGCTACTCCGGTTAAATATCAGCCTGGTTCTGGGTCCACCTGCTGGTTCCGACCCAGCTGGAGGAGCGGGTCGGCCCGGGTTCAGTCACTGGCCTGAAGCCAGTGAACAGGAAGCCAGCCTGACGGCCTCCTGGTTCCTGCAGACACCTGAAAGACTGTATGTAGTTTGTTGTGTGTTTTCATCAGTACCAGAATCTGAGCCCACTAACCTGCTGCAGAACCTGTTGCATGTGGATCCAGTCGAACCGAGAACTCTGAGACCCAGTTTCACATCCTGGCTTTAGGAGTTTCCGGGTCACCATCCATGGAGACCCAGGATTCAGTTCAGGTGTTGCTGTGGGTAGACGGGGCCCCAGTAGCAGTTGGTGTTACAGTGACTCTTTGAGGCCTCTGACTGCAGACAGTTGCCTGGTGCTAACAGCTGATGCTCCTCAATAACCTGTCCAGGATGACATTTGGTTGGGAAGTTGTCGCTTAGTGACCACGTGAACTCAAAGCCTCCAAGTGAGCAGAACCAGAACAGGTCCCATCATGATCCAGTTGATCCCATCAGAACCGGTCAGGAACCTATCGGGTTCTGATGTTCTATTTGCTGCTTTAAGGATCCACCAGCTGGTTCTGTGTACGTTCACTCTGGTTTCCATGACAGCAGTCCTGTTCTGCTGATTCCAGAACCAATCTGGGTCGGCAGGAGTCGTTTATTTAGGAAATCATCAATTTTCCATTTTGGAAACGTTCCAACTTCCTGAATCGCTGCTCAGCCGCTTCCTGTCAGGAAGCGGCTGGCAGGGCAGGAAGTGAGGAGCCAACATGGCCGCCAGCTGCAGGGGGAAGAGTTCTGGTTCTGCTGCAGCCGAGTCCACAAGTACTCACCAGGGGGAACAGGCTGGTGCTGGTTCTGCTGCATGTTCTGGTTCTGATTCTTGTTCAGTGTTTTCTGCTTCAGTCCAGCTGGTTCCAGTTCACACAGAAAAACCCAGAACATTCAGAACACTGAGACTGGAGTTGAGGTTTTGTTGCCGGTTCTGGTGACACTCGGTGCTGAAGCACAAGGCTGGGTGGGTCTGTGTGGTTCTGGTGATCAAACAGAACCCAGTTTGGACCAAAACTAGAGGTGCAGACTAGGCCAGAGGAGCCTCTGGTTCTGTAGAACCCGGCTGAGTCTGGGTGAGATCATCAGAACCAGCCCACAGCACCATCCTTTCACCGCCATGTTCCAGTCTGTTCATCTGATTTCTAGAGAGAAGAGGCTTTGAGGATCGTGACCTCTGACCTTTGTCCTACCTGTAGAGGCTGACATGGAGCTTGTTTCTCTGCGCTTCCTGCTCTGTCCTTTGACCCCAAGCTGACCCTGCTAAACCAGGAGCCTTTCTTCAGGTTCCTTCAGATGGAACCAGAATCAGGTCCTCCTCCTCATCTTCCTCCTGCCAGCTGGCGTTTTCCCAGCAGGCCATGCTGCAGCAGGTGGAAGTGATTCCCAGGAGGAGCTTCAGTCTGTAAACACAGCGACATCAGCAGCTGGGCCAGAGCCAGAACTTGGTCCAGTCTGGGTCTGACTCATTAATACTGAATAATAAACAGGAGATAAAGGTCAAAAGTCAACCAGATTAATAAAGCCTGAGATTGTGGGTCGGCTGAACAGTTTTACCAGACCGGGTTTTTTCTAGAATCAGAACCTGTTGATCACACCACTGTGGAGCTGCTCCAAACACGTCACTGGTTCTGATGGTTCTGGAGGTCCAGCAACTCGTTATTGTGTCAGAGGTAGAGCAACCTGCTACTTCCTGTTTGGTGGTTGTGGTTCTGATGGTGGCAGGAAGTGAGCGTTGGACCCCATCAGAGTATAAATGGCAACTTCCTGAAGTTGTGACGGGCCTGGACCCGGATATCCAGAACAGAACACAGGGTGATCTGGTTCCCAGTTGACTCTGGACTTTGACTAGGCCTCTGGACTCTTCCAGAGCCAGTTGTTTAGAGAAGCTGCTGCTGTCATCAACCACTTCCTGCTGACTGCACACCAACAGGAAGTTCACATACACATACACACTTCCTGTGACTGCTGTTGCAACTCACCTGCAACCTGTCAGAACCACTTAGAATCCCATTCTGGACCAGTGGTCCCATGCAGAACCAGGGGGCCTTTCAAACACCTTTCAGAACCAGCAGCTTGTCTTGGACCCAGACTAACTTTCTTCTTCTTTTCCTTTTTCTCCTCAGAGTCTTCAAGAAGTCCAGTCCGAACTGCAAGGTGAGTTCTGCTGAGTCCGGTCTCTGGTGGCCAGACTCGGGTTCTGTTCAGTGGTTCCGGATCCACTCAGGGATGCTGATGAACTAAAACTGGATCAGAAACAGGAAGTCCGCTGTAAAGCCTGACATAGGGGGAACAAGCCACCCCATGTGGTTTAACGTGGACCTTACAGGTTCTGATGGGGACGGGTCCATCAGAACCTTGATGGGTCAGTACAAAACAATAACCCAGTCAGACACTAAAGCCAGGTACGGTTCAGACTGAATCAGGACAGAACCGGTTCAGGCTATAGGAGGAGGTTCTGTTCCTAGAGGAACCCGGGTTCTGAACACAACAGAACCTCCAGAACCTAATAAACGGTTTAGAGAGCTGATCTCAGTGTCATAGATGGAACCAATGAGAACCTGGTCCAGTTTCTGCTTCTGCTTCTAACTGGACCTCCTGGTTCTGACCCGCAGCTCACAGTCTACCTGGGGAAGCGGGACTTTGTGGACCACCTGGACCACGTGGACCCAGTAGGTGAGTCCCGACCTCCAGAACCCTCAGATGTTTGACCAGAACTGGGTTCTGGACACCAACTGATGGGTGTTTTCCTCCCAGATGGAGTGATCCTGGTGGACCCGGAGTACCTGAAGGACAGGAAAGGTGAGCCGAACCTCAGAACCGTCATTGGGTTCTGTTGGAGCCACTCCTGAAACTGGAGGTTTTTGTCCTTCAGCCAGACGGGTCGGTTCTACAGAGCGGGTCAGACCCAGCAGAACCCAGAATGAAGGTCCAGTCAGAAGCTCTGGGTCTGAACCCTGACTCCAGAACCTGGATCTGGTGGGTCCCATTGACCCCACTGACCTGTACTCCTCCTCTTCCTCCTGCAGTCTTCGTCACGCTCACCTGCGCCTTCCGGTACGGCCGGGAGGACCTGGACGTCCTGGGCCTGTCCTTCCGGAAGGACCTGTACATCTCCACCTTCCAGGTGAGACACTCTGCCACGAGGAACCGCCGGCTCAGACTGACACCAGAACCACGGTCCATTTAGGAGGCTACAGAACCCATGAAACCGTCAGCTATAAACACTGGGTTCCCCCTGACACCCTGCTGGGCTCGGTGGGAGGACGCTAGGGCAGTCATCCAGCGGCCTGCTGTTTTTGAGTTGGAAGACTTTTGAAGTTGACAGAGAATGTTAGAATATCACAAGGTAATTATGTGTTATTGGAAAACATTAATAATAAAGCCAAACATAAAAAAAATCCTGTAATAAATAAACAAGCTATGCCTATCATGATGGGGACAAAAGGAAAGCCTGGTGGCCCGCCAGGCTTGTAAGACACTGGGGGAAACCTTGAAATGCCTCAACACCTGATTCCCCAGCTTAAAAACAGTGTGACTACAACTCGGCTTTTAGAGTTCTGACTGAGAAATGGTTCCTCAGTCATCTATGAGGAACCATTTCAGGAGAATACACTTCTGTCAGCTATTACCAGCATAATTCTTGCTTGGCCCGTACATGCACAGCACATACTTTCAAAAGTGTAACTATAACTGTAGAGCCCCTATTAGACCCCTCAGATCCTGGTAGAGACCCATAGAGTCTCTGTATTGTCCTGTTGAGACCCCTGCAAATTAGTACAGCCCGATAGAACCCAGTAAAACCATCCAACTGCAGCTAAATGCTGATCAATGACGAGCTTTCTCATGTCGTGTTCTCCAGGCGTTCCCTCCAGTTCCTGAGGAGAAGAAAGCCAACAGCCGGCTCCAGGAGCGGCTCCTGAAGAAGCTGGGTCAGCACGCCCATCCTTTCTACTTCACAGTGAGTCCTTTCTACCGCTACAGCTCTACCTAACTCTAGAATGGTTGTTAGAATCTGCTAAAGCTGATGGGTTTCAATTGAGCTCAGGTTCTGGTTCTGGTCCTTTGGTTCCTGGGTCTGTTTATCTGCTGAACTAGATGATAGCAGAGCCTTGGTTCTGCTCATCATCACGGAGGCCTGAACAAAACCGGCTGCAGGTTCTTATCTCAGGAAGTGACTCAATGATTCACTCGCTTCCTGCTTCACGCCTCTGCAACCAGTTTCCTCTGCACCGCGGCATTGTTGTACTCCAGGTGACCCTCTGGCCACACAAAGACCTACAACTGTGGAAAACTTCTAGAAATTACCATTGACTTTGGAGGAAACAGTGAAAGTTGCTTTCTGTTTCTGATGCTCCCAGATCAGGGTCCAGAAGGGACACCCAGGACCCCAGAGGGCCTCCTGCTCTTTTCAGAACAGAAGAGTCTCCAGAGCTCCGGTCTGCAAAGCAGCACTGATATTCATCAGATCTGGGTCTCTAGTTTATAATTTATAGGGATTAAAGTGTTAATCTCACTGCAGACAGTGAGCCATGACCTCTGACCCATGGTTTAAATGAGAGATGAGTGAATGCATCCCATAATAACAAGTAGCCTATATAGCTCTTAGCATTGATGATGGGGATGATGATGATGGTTTAAACTATGATGCTTTCTGTGTTCCAGATCCCTCAGAACCTACCGTGTTCGGTCACCTTGCAGCCCGGACCAGAGGACACTGGGAAGGTAACTCACCAATAATCACCAATGTTCACCCATGATCAACAGTAGAGTTGAGTGTCTGGCTCATGTCTAAAGGAACCAGGACCTGGACTATAACTAGACCACTCCAGAACCTCAATGTTGATCAGGTTAAAAGACGACTTCGGGGGTATGAATAATTCTGAACCTAGCTGTAGTAGAGGAAGCAGATCATCAGATAAATCAGCTGGACTGGTCCGGTTCCACTGGACTGATCTGGCCAGTAAAACCAGTCGGTCAGCATTAGTCCAGCCTGGTTCTGCTGCTTCTGGTTCTGAAGTGAACCCGGTCTGTCCTCCTTGTAGGCTTGCGGTGTGGACTTTGAGATCAGAGCGTTCTGTGCCAAGTCCATAGAAGAGAAGATCCACAAGAGGTGAGTTCAGAGCAGCAGTTCTACCCTGACACCACCAGGTGGTGCACTTCCATCCCACCAGAGTTCCCAGTGCTCCCATTGTGCTGTGTGTCTCAGGAACTCGGTGCGCCTGGTGATCAGGAAGGTCCAGTATGCCCCGGAGAAGCCGGGCCCTCAGCCCATGGTGGAGACGACCCGCAGCTTCCTGATGTCGGACCGCTCCCTGCACCTGGAGGCGTCTCTGGATAAGGAGGTACTGCTGCTGCTTCATCATCCTCCTCTTCATCGCTCACCTCACCACCGTCCTCACCCAGGATTCTGTTTCCCATCATGCAGCTGTACTACCACGGAGAGCCCATCAGCGTGAACGTTCATGTCACCAACAACTCCACCAAGACGGTGAAGAGAGTCAAGATCTCAGGTCTTCCTTCTCCTCCTCTCCTTCATTTGTGCTTAGTGGGACCAGAAAGTTCTGAAGAGCCCATTGATGTCACTCTCTCTCTCTCTCTCTCTCTCTCCACAGTGCGCCAATACGCCGACATCTGCCTGTTCAGCACTGCCCAGTATAAATGCCCAGTGGCCCAGCTGGAGGCAGAGTGAGTCTCAGTTCAACCACCGCCAACACATGATGATGATTATGACGACTTCAGGCTTTCTGTCAGAAACCTGTTTGAAGATGAACTGGTTCACATACCAGCTAGAAACTGGTCTAAACTAGTTTGAGATAGGTTAAGCTAGTTTGGACCAGTTTTAGTTGGTGTAAGCCAGTCTGAACTGGTATAAGCTGGGTGAACCAGTTAGTTGTTTTGAACTGGTTTAAGGTAGTTGAGTCACTTAAACCGGTTCACATCTGTTCACATGGTGTTTTATCTTTATGCCAGAATAGAAACTGGTTTGAACAGTAACTCTGAGACTAATGTCAGCCTGTGGTTTCCATAGTGACCAGGTGTCGTCCAGCTCCACCTTCTGTAAGGTGTACACTCTGACTCCAACGCTGGACAAGAACCGGGAGAAGAGAGGTCTGGCTCTGGACGGAAAGCTGAAGCACGAAGACACCAACCTGGCCTCCTCCACCATGTAACACACACACACATTGACTTTCATTCATTTCTACTGCCTGACCCTAAGCAAAAGTCATTTCACACCTTAGCCCTAAATCTAACCTCTGACCCAAAAACAGTTTCCCCTCATGGGGACCAAGGAGCTGAGGTCCCCATAGGGACACAAAAACCTGATTCTCTCTCTCTCACACACACACATACATAACTTGCTCTCTGCTATGGTCACATAAACTCCTCTTCCTCCTCTTCCTCAGAGTGAAGGACGTGACCAACAAGGAAGTTCTGGGCATCCTGGTGTCCTACAGGGTCAAGGTCAAGCTGGTGGTGTCACGCGGAGGGTAAGACACTTCCTGCTCCACTTCCTGTTTTCTTATCGGTCACATTGGGAAGAAAAACCACAGTCAGTTTCTGTGGCAACAAGCCCCTTATGGCCAATCAGAGCTCTGCAGGTCAGTTTCAAGGTTGCTATTGGATGCACTATTCAATTTATTAGCTTCAGTAACAGACTGGACCTGTCACAATAAAAGTTTGCAGCCAGTTGACTGAGCAGTGATCCCAGGTAGTGGCTAGTGTTCTGGTTCCACCCGGTTCCAGCAGCTTCCTGTCTGTCCTGCAGGGACGTGTCGGTGGAGCTGCCCTTCATCCTGATGCATCCCAAACCCGTGGAGCCGCCCGCGTCCCGCCCACAGTCAGGTGAGACATGCCGGCACTTGCCCTCAACCCATTTCCATGGCAACCTCCACCGCTCACCCTGTCTCTGGTTGCAGCCGTGCCGGATTCGGACCCGCCTATCGACACCAACCTCATCGAGTTTGACACCAAGTGAGTCACCGACGGGTCTGACCAGCTGCTGGCTCTGGTTCTGGTTCTGACTGTCTGTCCGTCTCGTCCTCTCAGCAGCGTCTCCCAGGACGACGACTTTGTCTTCGAGGACTTCGCCCGCCTGCGCCTCAAAGGCGTTGTGGATGACAAGGATGAGGACTGCTAGGAGGACGCCTCACGCTCGCTTCAAAAAACACACTGATATACACACACACACACTGATACACACACACTGACACGCTTCATCACCTTACATTCCCCAGCAGGGGGCGGGTGAGAGCTGGACTGCATTGAGGCTCGGTGGTTCTTCTTCTCCTGTTTCAACTCCTTATCCCCCCCCCCCGAAAGCCCTCCTCCTTTTCTTCAGTAGGCGGGGCATAGAGCTGACCACTTCCTGTTAGGTTGATTGGTTTTGTCTCAAACCAGCGTCCCCCTTTCCTCTGTGCTGCTCCAGTTCAACTTCAGACTTTGAACCAGTAGAACCAGTCACTCGGGCAGCAGGAGCCAATGGTTAGTTGCAGCTGAGTAGAGATCTGCCGCCACCTGGTGGCCAATCCGAATCACTGATGTTCTGTTGGTGTCTCAAGTTCAGGAGTCAGAATCCGGTTCCTCCCAGTCCCATGATCAACACCAGCGTTCCCAGTCCTATTCCACTCCACGTGAACTGGCTGAACCAGTCCGGTCCAGTCTGGTACAGCTCCTGGTGATGACTTGTTGAAGAAAGTGGAGGTTCTTCCTGATGGTGCCGTTCAGAACCAGAACTAACCGCACTTGTTCCCGTTTTAGAGGAGAATCTAAAAGGTTCAAATGTTCAACTTAAATGGGTTTGGGACCTGAAGAGTTCTGGTCCTTTAGAATATTGTCCTCTTTTCAGCACCAAATGTTTTGGGTTTTCGGGTTGGATATGAGGTTCTGTCAGAACCTAGATGTTTGTTCTGCAGCTGAATCAGGGTAGTTGAGTTGTTTCTAAACAGAACCGGTTCTGATCTGATTTTGTTCCTTTGGCTAGACCTGAGCCTCCATCAGTCAGTTCGCCTGTCGCCCTGCCACACTGACCCGTTCAGAACCGAGCCCCTCTCAGCCGGTCCTCCGAGCCGCCCGTCCGGCCTCGTTCACCAAGAAGAAGAAGGTTTTTTGTTCCCACGCCGTGCTGTGAATCGTTGGAGCTGTGATTCTGTCCTGGTTTCGTCGTGCTCTGTGGGGTTCCTTCGCTCTACGTGTAAACAGTGCCACCCCCTGGCCGCCGCCACGCCCTGGGCTGCCAACGCTGCTCTCTGGGCCGCCGCCATGCTTATGTCTATACAACAGAGAAGTGATCTGGAAACATAGAGTTCTTCTTCTATTATTATTATTGTTATTATTATTATTATTATTATTATGCTTCTGATTATTATTATTATGGTGACTTATTACTGCTACTGTATCATCAGCGACCATGATTATCCTCATAATCAGTTCAGAGTCTGTTTGCCATGTATTTTTTATTTTCAGATTTTTATTTAGTTTTCTTTTTATTATTAAAGTGAAATGAACTAACAGTCTTCCTGTTATTATTGATTATATAGAAATAATAAGCAACCAACAAACAAAAGCTAAAAAAAAAAAAAGTTATACTTAATATCTGAACTATCCATCTTCCGCTTGTCCAGAGTCAGCAGCTTCAGTAAGGAGACCTAGATGTCTCTCCCCAGTCAATCCCAGCAGAGTAACATCGTCCCTCCAGTGTGTCCTGGTTCTCCTCTGGGTCTCCACCCAGTAGGACCTGAACTCCTCACCAGTGAGTCTCCATCCTAACCAGATGCTGATCCACCTCAACTGGCTCCTCTCAGTGTGAAGGAGCAGTGGCTCTACTCTGATCCCCTCCTGGATGACTGACCTCTCTCTAAGAGAGAGCCCTGACACCCTGCAAAGAAAACTCATTTCAGCTGCTTATATCTGTGACTTTGTCCTTTTGTTCATGACCATAGATGAGGGTAGGAACTTAGATCGACCGGTAAATCAAGGGCTTCACTTTTTGGCTCAGATCTTTCTTCACCAGGACAGACCAGTACAATGCCTGCCTCGCTGCAGACGCTCCATCAATCCGTCTGTTGATCTCCTGCTCCATTTTTCCCTCATTCATGAACCCAGTGTTGAGGACTTAAAGTCCTCAACTTGGGGAAGGATGTCCCCCACCCCAATCTGGAGAAGGCACTCTACCCTTTTCCTTCTGCAGACCCTCGGTTCTGGAGGCATTGATCCTCATCCCGACCACCTCACACTCGGCTGCAAACCACTCCAATGAAAGCTGTAGATCATGACCTGATGATGCCAGTAGAACAACATCATCTGCAAAAAGCAGAGATGAGATCCTAAGGCTACCAAAGCTGATCTCCTCCACACCTTGGCTGGTCTAAAAATTTTGTCCATGAAAGTAATGAGCAGAATCGGTGACAAAGTTCAGCCTTGGCGGAGTCCTACTCTCACCAGAAACGAGCCCGACTTACTGCCGGCAGCCTGTATCAAAGGCTCTGGTACCCTGGTTCTCCAGGAGGACTCTCTGAGGGACATGGTCAACCGCCTTCTCCAAGACCACAAAAGACATGTAGACTGGTTGGGCGAATGTCCAGCACATTGATCTCTGAGTAAATTCAAAACTAGATTAAAATGCAGAAGATAAAAATCAATAAATAAACCAGAAATAGTCATGTTTGTTAATTTTAGAGCCATCCTCTCTCTGCTGCCCCCTGTTTAGGAAACTAGTGTCATACAACCCGGAGCTGGACCGAACCGGGTTTAAAGCAGCCTCTGGTTCTGTTTCTGTTGGATCCAAGTCACGTGAGGAACATTAGACAGAAAAGCATAATTTCTTGTTCAGTTATTTAAGAGAAAAAAAATTCTTTATTGTACCGGACAATAAAGTCTAAATTATATTTTCATAAGGTTTTAGACACATCTAAAGGCTGACGGCCTCTGGCCCTCCATGAATGCAATTTCATTCACTGGTCCTGATGGTTCATCATATCAGACAGAAACCAGTCAGAAACTGGGAACCAGTCAGCTCCGTTTAAATGGTGCAGAGGCTGACGGCACCAGCAGGGGGCAGCAGAGAGCAAGCGGATAAGCCGGACACAGAAAGACACTATCCTCTGATCAGAATATATTATTATTATTATAAAATATGTTTCTGTCACGGCTACAACAGAAACAATCTGGAAGCCAACATGGCTGCTGTGTGTTCCGGTCCAGTTCGATTCGGTTCGCTTTAGAGGTTTCCAGAATTTATTTCCACATTTCTAGCAATAGTGGGAAAAAATAAATATTATAATAATAATAATTATTATTATTATTATTATTATTATTATTCATGTAGTTGTTTCGGATTTTATTTTGAGAAACAGACTTTTATTTTGAAGGTCTTGCGTCGGCTCTGACCCCATTCTTCATCATTTATGACCCACCATCATCATCATTCTCCATAAAGTGAAGTTTTATAAGCCTCAGGGTTTAATGATTCACCTGCAGACAGGTGAAAGAAAACAGAACCTCTCTCAGATCACCGCCGACTCCCGGTTCTGTTCCGGTCCTGGTTCTGCTCGGTTCAGTAAGAACCTTTTCCCGGTTGGATCTGGAGCTACGTTCTTGTTTCTTCTCCAGAACTTTGAACTCCTCGCCGTTTAACTGAAGCCTGGATGAACTGGACCGGTCCGTTGCTCAGCCAACAGAATCAGAACCGGAACCGGAACTTAAGGAACGCACCAGAACTTATCTGGTTTCTCTGTTGGGTTCCAGAAAACGTTCAAAGTTCATATGAAGCAAAATGAAATATAAATCTGATTTATGTTCAACAGTTCATGACAGAGAGAATGAATGATTCGATTGTCCCAATTCTGTAGAACCGGGTCTTTTTGTTTAATTCTGATTTTTTTCTGAAACCAGACCATCCATCTGCTTTGGTCTATATAGATCACATCATTTATCACCGATTCCTCTTCTGGCTCATGTGTAGACAACTAAATACATTTATTTATTTATTTATTTATTTATTTATTCATTTTATGAATAAATTAGAAATGATTTTATTAATTTCAATAATATCACACTCATTAATATTCCAGCTGAACTGACTCGTTTATCATTAATAATAATAATAATAATAATAATAATAATAATAATAATAATAATAATAATAATAATAATAATAATAATAATAATAATGTCTAAGTCATCAATAATTGGCTACATACATAAAATGGACCAAAAATAAAATCAATTATTTGGACTTTTAAAATTAAAATCAATTAAAAATCAATTAAAAACTAGAATATTTCTAAAATCAGATTTAGTTTATAAATGAAGCGTAAATGTTTGTAAATAAACAATAAATGAACGCGGAGGCGCAGCGCGCGGAGGCGCAGCGATGATCTGAGGCAGAAGTTTAAACATCATTAAAGCTCCAATCAAACACTTGAAAAGATGAAAAGTGAAGCTTTACGCGGCTTTACGGCGCCACACTAAACTAAATACTCATCAGCGTAAAACAATAAATCTCCCATAAATCCATAAAGATGCAGATAATTCCTCCACAGGAGGCCGCGGAGGCTTCTTCAGTTGTCGGTTCGAGTCCCTCAGAGAGAAAACAAAATGAAAACACGGAGAGGATTCATGAGAGAAAATATGAGAAATATGAGAAATACTCCCGACAAACAGGAAGAGTGAGGACAGGAAATATGGGAACAATGAAATAATCTGTTCACCGGAGAAAAACAGGACAGACATTCATGTTTTTAAGTGTTTATTAATGTTAATTATGAAATTTTAAAAATAAAATAAAATTTTAATATTAAATCAGAACAATAAAAAGAAACATGGAAATAAACAGTAAGGTATCTGCTTAAAGGTCTTACTACTAATGAGACACACACACACACACACACACACACACACACACACACACACACACACACACACACACACACACACACACACACACA
>CAEGAF010071691.1:0-10305 GCA_903067075.1 Micropoecilia bifurca | reverse complement strand
AAGTCTGGGCCTCCCTTCTGAAGCTGCTGCCCCCGCAACCCGACTCCGGATAAGCGGAAGAAAATGGATGGATGGATGGATGGATGGATGGATGGATGGATTGCCTTCTAGTCATTAATGCATATTTTGTTTGTGATGAAAATATGTGTGGCACATAAAGAACTATAAAATGCTGGAAATGTTCTATTTTTTATATTTACAAAATGCCCAAAAAAAATCCATCAGATATTAGAATAGATATAGTAAATTAGCCAGATAGATCTGTTCTGCATCATATTTAGAGATTATTAGAGAAACTGGAGCCACATAACTGAAGGCTGACTTCCATAATGCTATTATTATTGCTTTTTCGGTTAATGGCTATACTTTAGCGTTGCATTTCTCTTTAGCCCAGAGTAGAGACCGGTATTGTCTTAACAACAAAGCTGGAGGTTAGAGTTAATATTGTCAGTAATTATGTTTGTAGTGGTTGTCCAGTTCATCTGGACTGAGCATCCAAAAAGCTTTCAGTGGTTAAATCATAATGGTAAAACATCTCTAAGGTCTATATTCAGCCATGTTTGTTTAAAATATGAGAAGCTAAGTGAAAGATTCAGAGATCACATTTCTAAATATATCTGAGAAAAGAACTCTTAGAAAACATTTAGGTGAGCCTGATAGTAATTTATGTGGTGATTCTCATGAAAACAAATCACATCATCTGAGCGATGTGGAAGGTCTTTGGTTAAAATGTGAGGATTTTGCATGTTATCCTGCATAATGTTGGAGGGATAGGGATTTCCAACAATCTGACAGAAAATTTGATTTATTCATTAAAAGGTTTGCATCTCATCAGCACACTCATACACGATTTGACAACATGAATCTCTTTAGTTTTACACCCAATTTAATCACTGCAAGTGAATATACATTTTAATTCTAATATTTATTCACTATTACAAATAAAAAATTTCAGATGTACACCAAATATACTAATTTATTCATTCATGAAAACATTTACAACACTTGAAGAATTATTGCATCACTTTGTTAGAGCATCTTTGTCAGAACAAGGCTACACCTCCGTCTCTCTCACTTGTCCTCCTGTTGCTAAGCAACTGTGTAGTTGAGCTGAACTCTTGCAGGGCTGAGCAACTATCACACCACAGCGAAAACATCATGTTTTACAGTCAATTCACATTAACTCTATCCTTTAAGAGTCAGATAGACGTTGGTGTTCAAACATGCTCCTAACTCTACGCAGCTGTTTAATAAGGGCCAACATTGTACTGAGCAGCCGTGATGAAGAACAGGCGGATGCTCTAGTTGACGTGTTTGAAGGAGGACAAGCAGACACTGTGGATAAAGTGTTTCATTTATGTGTTTGAACCATTAGCACAAAGGTTGTACCTGATAAACGTAGCCGTTGTCTGTGACTGACTGGTGCTGGGATGTCTGACTCCGAGGGATAACTGCCATCTTTAATATCTCCTCAAAACCTGTAGCAGCAACGGAAGGATAGAAGAGGAAGGAGGTGGAGGTAAAGAAATTACTTTTCAAAAATGCAAGAAGAGGTAATAGTGTAAATACAATTGACTATAGACCTTTACAGTCTATTGTATTTACACTATTGCACACTAGATGGCAAGACTGCATTCCTCTAGTATAATTATTTCAATTTAAGGCAACAATCTGAAGTTCAAATCCTATTTCTATGCACCCAGTGCATCATTTAGGTTTCCACACAAACTGAACTTCCGCACCAAAACTCAATAAAGCCAAATAATCCAGATCCTAAAGCTGGAGAGTGTCTCTCCGTCCACGTTAGGTGATCAGTGTCATGTCTTCTTATGAAATGCTGTTAGATTCATACCACATGTAACGGGGTAAGATCTTTGAGATTCCCATTCTGTTTGACAGTAACGTAGGTCAGGGAATGACCAGGTTACTGAGGTTAATCATCCTTTATTTATGATTTCAAATAGAGACAGGTTGGTCTGAATAATGTTTTTCCCCTTAATGAATGAAGCAATTAAAAAAAATAAATACAATGTATTTTTCTTTTTCTGGTATTCTAATCTATTTTATGATCTTAAATTGACTGACATGACAATGTCATCTAGATTGATCTAAATCTGTGGCTAGGTGAGAAGCTCCAGAGCTCACACAGGTTTTGATTTTCTGTTCCTTGCTTTGTTCCCATAGGACAACAAGTATGACTGTGGGATGAACAACCACAGGTCAAACCAGGGCTGTGCTGTTGTGTTTCACAACCACTGACTGTCTTCCTCATCCAAAAGGAGGGTGGACTTTTTTTTTACGGTGATTGTAAACTAAAGCTAGAATTTGGTGCTTATTATTTATTGATATATAATAAATACAGATGGAAGTCAGAGTGACAGAAGTGGTCTTACCTTTGATAGCGAACACTGCATGGCAGAACTCTTTGAAGTTGATTTTGCCATGAGCATTGGGGCACAGATGCTTAGTCAGCTTTTTGACCTGCAACAACAGACAGGTCCACTTTCTGTAAATGGAGACAACAGTCCGCATTTTGATTGAACGATGATCAAAATTTATCACCAAAACCTGACAACATTAATGCTTTTATGAGTCGATATAGACATGACTGATGTGTCTCTCTCTCTCAGCTAATTTAAAGGTTGCTAAATAAAAACTGAATCCTAAAGGTAAATGTATTACAACAATAATTAAGACTCAGGGATTTTGTATGCAAGTACAGCAACATCCATTATGAGGTTTCTCATAAAATTTGCTTAACTCAAGATGTCATCTCAGACCGTTCACACAACATGGACGTAGATCCTAAAGCTTCCATCGACTCTCTCACCTGACATACATTTAATCAAATATCTGTATACATAAAAAGTCACAGTGACATTTTATTTTTATTTGTTTTACTTACAAAAAGCAAATTAAGGGAAAGAGAAGAAGTTAATGTTCTCCTAAAGATTGGAGAAAGATTGGGTTGATCTCTGAGGTGGAAGTTCGGCTGAGGCCTGCAACTCCAATGAGGAGCTTTGTGGAAATAGTCTGTGTTTTGTGAGAGCAAGCATTTGGTTGCCATTCAACGATTCCTCAAACATGCATGAAAGAATCAAAGCAACTCTCCAGGCATGTTTTTTGACATTATACAATGTCATAATATCTAAACTTTCTATGACTTCTGAAATGTATAAAATATGGAAGAATCCACTGCAGAGCTTAGAATGTGTTCACATGTCAAGACGTCTAACAGAACCAGGTCATTAATTAGATCCACTGAGCTTTCAACAGTTTAACATTCAACAATTTTTCTCCTGAAACTTGAAATACATATCTATACAATGTTTGAACAATTCTATAAACTACAATAGTAACATTGACTTTGACCTCATGGTAATACTACAATCTGTTGAAGTCAGGTTGGTAGAAACAGTAAGATAAAGAGCAAAGTAATAGAATATAAATTGTACCAGATTCAGAGGGCTGGCTGCATATAATTAATTCATAATGCTAACAGTGTCATTGTTTGTTATACTAATAAGGAGACACATGATAATAAAAAATAGGACAGAATACTGGGAACCCTGCAGATTACATGTAGTGTGATTAATTAGACCCTGATTAATAGAGTCCAGGTCCTCAGGCTCCTCCATATCTGTGGTCAGCGAAACATAATTTCATTCCATTTTTTATGGACAGTACAAATGACCAAGCATTGAGATCGTCATGGTGCTAGTAGTCTCCAAAAAAAGGTCCAGGGCCCCGTGCAGCCCTCCTGATGCTAGAAGGTCTCCAGCTGCACCTGTCAAGGTTTCTGACTGGCTGTCTGGATACCAAACACTGGACTCCATTATTCTCCGACTGGCCCCAGAGGAAATGTTGGAATGCTTTTTAAAGTATTAATATTCGTTAGCGAGTCCTTTATCCTCAACTAGCCCACCTCGTCTGTTTCATTCTCCTCAGCTCACCTCGTCTCCTTGGCCGAACTGAAGCCCAAGGTCCATCAGATGCTCCACCCGGATGAAGCCGTCAGCGTCCTCGTCACAAACATCAAAAACCTCCTTCAGCCGCTTCAGAAACTGCAGCAGCTGGTCCTGGTCGGGGAGACTCTGCCTCTCCATTGTTGGCGGTTCTCTGATAATGGTTTCAATTGTCAGGCTTAACTGAAGAGAGTCGCTTTGTCGGCCGCCATCGTCCTTCCAGTCCTTCGCTCCGCCGGACTGACGGCGCTGCCGCTGCTGCTGCTGCTGCCGCTGCTGCCGCTCCTGCCGCTGCTGCCGGTGACATCAGCCGGAGGACGCGAGAAGATCCGGAAAAGCACGAGGAGTCACGATCTCAACGGAAGGGATTCTGTCACCGATGAGCTGCCTAGCAACAACCCAGATGTGTTTGTATCAGCACCTCCATCTTCTGCGATGTAAAACAGTGGCTGGGCATTTTTAGAAGTATCAGTTCTGAACATAATTGGACAAAAAAAACAAGTTCATCGTGTTATATTTTATAAACTCAGGTCGCGGCCATTAGCTTCACTAATTTGTACCACTTAGATTAAAAATAATATATTTTTTATTTTATATTATTGCGTTGTAACTCGATAATATAGAATAAAAACAGTTTAAACACGTTGGTTCTATAAAATTATGAAATAAATTTACAAGCAAAAACGGGCTAAAACTGGTATGATTTTCAAAATGTTGAATGTTTTAATAAACTACACAGAATTAAAAATGGCAAATTCAACTATTTTAAATACGTTTTTGAAAGGAAAAATCTTATAAATATAGCAATATTTTAATTACTACATTATCAGTAGGCCTATATTGAGTTTAATTAAAAATACTTTATTAATCCCAGAGGGAAATTAAATGTAACATATATATTTCCTCAGTTATTGCAGATGATTTGAGAATGAGATTAGCCTGATGTGTGTAGCTTTACCCTGCCAGCGGGTTATATGGAAAACATGTCAAATAGTTTTTAACACTAAGAATATTAAAAACATCAGGTAATTTGTTAAAGCCCTGAGAGTAAAACAATACATTGGTGACAAATTTGATTCTGTCCTGTTCGCTGGAAGAGCATCAGGGCTGATCTTCCTGCAAAGCAGGTCTTGTACAGGTTTAAGTTCAAGAAAATGACTCAGTACTCCTGCAGACCACACACATCCTGAACACAAACTGTTTAGACTTTTACCTTCAGGTGGCGCTGTAGAGTATTATTTGCACAAACAAGCTGCTGCATCTGATTGACATGAAAAATAAAACAGGACATGAGAAATAAAGACAAACTGCAACATACTAAACCTTAATATTCAAGTAATGAAGTAAAAAGTTTTAAAATATCAAACATCAAGGCTGTACTTGACGAATACTTGACATGTCCAGGTCGATGCTATGCATACTGCACCAAATCAACCTTCCTGTCTTCCTTTATTGTTAACACAATTTATATATAGATATCTACCAGAAATGAAAAACTAACAATATAATCAGAACTCAGGATGCAAGATTACATTTATAAAATTGTAATAGAAAACCAGTCATCGCAACAACAATATGCAAAAATAAAATCCATCCAGAAAAGAACAAATCCCAAAAAATTTATTTGAATAAAAACAAATGTATTTAATTTAATAAACAAAGTGAATGTAAGTTTTCATGTTTAAATGATGAGTCTTGGCTCCAGCAGAGAGTCCCAACGTTCCATAACCTGCAGGAGAGACAGTGAAGAACGCAGTAGAAGAAAGATTTTATTCAAGACACATACTCATTGTTTATCAAGGAAACTTTACTGACAGTCACTGAAACATCATGAAGTCTACAAAACAAGCAATTACCAGACAGGAAATGGTGTAATAAAAAAAATTAATTAATGAAAAAGTGAACTTTATCTGACCTGTTTGTGGTATAGTATGTGGTTCATTAACAACAGGTGTTAAATGAGCAGATTACATATTAATGGACACATCTATGGAAGGTCATGCAGCTTACCGAAGATCCTCTGTGTACGGCGTACTCCACTCTTTCTGAGCCATCTGGATTCTGATAGACCAGGTCAAACTTCCCTGGTTCAGCAGGAGCTAGAGGGGAAGTACAAGAGATGAGAGATTTATTATGTTAAAGTAATTTTATACACCGAGAAAAAAAAAACTCTTACCTTGCGAGGCATTAAGAAGTTCCAGCTCAATCTGTTTGGTTGTTGGGTCAAAGTTGATAATCGTTCCCTCCTGATGTACATGTAGAGGATTTGAGGAATAAGGAATTCACTAGAACAAGCTTTGATGTTTTATTCAGCTACACTGTTAGGCTATGAGAACAATGACTTCATCAAGCCTGACTCTCCTCACCTTATATTCAGATACTTCTGGTGTGTAGTTCTCTGTTAGCTCCAGCAACTGTACATGAATGAAAGGATGAAGAAGGTGAAGAGAAATATGCAAGAATGATTTTTCCCTTTATTGAACATAGTAGCTTAGGTAGGCGTGTTCACTGAAGGGTCTCTGATAAAAACAAAGCTGGATTTCACCGGGTAAAAAGAAGAAAGAAAAAGAAATAACTAATAATATCCATCCATCCATCCATCCATCCATCCATTTTCTTGCACCCTTGTCCCTTAGTGGGGTCGGGAGTTGCTGGTGCCTCTCCAGCTGACGTTCCGGGCGAGAGGCAGGGTTCACCCTGGACAGGTCGCCAGTCTGTCGCAGGGCAACACAGAGACACACAGGACAAACAACCATACACACACACACTCACACCTAGAGCCAATTTAGACAGACCAATTAACCTAACAGTCATGTTTTTGGACTGTGGGAGGAAACTAATAATAATTTTATATAAATATATATATACTGTATATCTTGTGAACTGTTTCTTTAACACAACTAAATGAGTTTTACACATAACATTTACATTTATCTCCATGTGATGATCAGCCCTGACTCATTAGCACTTGTTGAACCAAACGGACCTTGAAGACGATCCTCTGGCCCACCTGGGGGGGGGCAGCCAGCAGCGGCATGGAGCTGTAATCCTTCAGGACGGGTTCAGCTTCATTCTACTCAGAGGGACATCAAGTTATTGTCCAGCCATATATTATTAACAGCAGATGACTTAATGGCCACATGTAAACATAAGTCTGTGTGTAAAATGTTGAGATTAACATAAAACTGGTAGAGTAGTAACTGTTTCCTAAACCTGACCAACTACCTTCAGCTTTACAGGCTAAACAGACTCCAACGTTGGTTCTTCTAAATCCTACATCAGAGGATTTGTTAAAAATAATTTTGGTGCATATTAAAATAAACAGGTGAGTACAAGCAGGACGCAATTTCATTTTACCTAAATTTTTACTTCAAAATAAAACACTGATGACTAACATACTTCAAATTCTGCACTGCTTGTGATGGTCCAATAAAGTATATTAAAGTTAGTAGCCATAGAAAGACATAATTTATGATGATAAAAACATAAATTCCAGAGACAGCAGCATTCTGTGTGGTGCTGTCCTGATAAACACAAACACAGCAAACATCTGCAGACACATCTGGAGACTCACCTGCAGAACAACAGACTTGTTGCTCAGAGAGTCAGTCTGATAATAGGGCTCCTCTGTGCCATTCCTGAGTCCCTCTGCGTCACTTTGACCTCTGACCCCGGGGCTCTCTCCAGGATCCCCCCCGGCCCACCTCCTGCCCCTGCCCCTGCCGGCCCCCGGGTTGGGGATGTTCAGGAGAGGCTGCTGCGGCCGGCGGATAACCAGCTGGATCTCTTCTTCACTGTCTGGGTTGAGCTGAGGCTGCTCTGTGCTGGATGCCTGGTTCTGGTTCTGAGCTGCAGCCTTGGAGCTGCTGGTGTCGGGATGTGAAACTTTAGTTCTGGCTGGGACTTTTAAAGTGTTGGCCTCATCCGAGGAGGAGTCTGTTGGTGAAGATGAGGAAGGAGGCTGAGATTTTTCGGGGTAGGGGTTCTGGTGTGCAGCTCCCTTTGAAGCAGCAGGAGAAGCAGCAGGAGAAGAGCTGCTTTTCTTGGCTACTTTTTGATGACAAGCTTTTTTTCCATTCCTGCTGCTACTGCTGGGGCCTGATGAGGAGACATTCTGTGTTTTCACTTTCCCTGCTGGGGTCTTGTCAGGGCCGGAGGGCATGTGTGAGGCAGCAGCAGCTTCAGGGACAGCAGGATGGCTTCTGTCCACTGACGTCTTCTTCTTCTTCTTCTTTTTTGCAACAATCTCTATTTCTAACATCGTATTCCCATTATCACCTTTAACTAAATCTGACCCATCTGCCCTGCCGTCCTCCAGCTCGTTTCTCTTCTTCTTCTTCTTCTTGTGCTCTACACTCGGTCCCTCTGCAGTGTCTCTCTGTCTCTTCTTGCAGGACACAGCTGCCGTCTCTGGACAGCTGCTGTGTCCGTTCACCTGAGGCAGACATTCCACCTTCACCCTGATCACAAAAACACACAAATGTTTTTAAATGGTCACATCCCTGTCCTCACAGACCCTTCAAAAATTATTCATATCTTTCAAAAATATTTCCACATTTTGTCACATTATAAGCTTTAATTGATTTCAGATTGATTTTACTGAAAACTGAACATGAAGTAATGCATAAATACAAACATCTTTCTTTCGTAGCAAAGTAAATAAGTTGTACACATCACTCCTTGAAATGATGGCAAGTAGTCATGAAATCATAAAGGTAAAATTAACTTTGGTGACCCGACACTAGGGCTGGAAAACATATCACAATGCAAGAGTTTCATATCACTTGATAACAATAATTAATGGCTATTGATATCTGAATCACTGATAAACTGGAGGCCTGAGGATCAATGAAAAATAAATGCAGAATAATTCTGGTAGAAAACAGTAAGAAACTGTAAAAAAATCTCCAAGAAAATATAATGAATGGTCCGGGACAAGTTCAGTCTCATCTGGTTCTAACGTGACAAAATATTAAAAAGTTCAAATGATGAATAATTTAGGAAGTAACAGAAATCAGAAAACAGCTCAGAGAATCAAAGATCCAAATCCCAGATGTGAATAATGCCTTTTTCAAACCAGCTCCTTCTTTGGAGAGCATGTTGTCATGGTGATTTGTTTCCACTCGTACCAACTCGATGCTGTCCAGACTGAGATCAGTCTCGCCCAGTGACACCTGACGTGAACACGCACCTGACGTCATCGTTGTCCCGCACCACGTAGATGTTCTCGGTGTGCGGCAGGTAGCAGTCCTCTATGAACAGGCTCAGGATGCTGCTGCGGCTGAACTCAAACTTCTCCCGGATGACGCTCTCCAGGTCGGCCACCACGCGGCACGTGTTCAGGTCCACGAGCAGCCAGCACATCCGGCAGCCCACGACGGCCGGCGGCGGGTAGTCAAAGAACAAGCGGAGGCGAATAAACCTGTTGCTGTGCGCAGCCATGACGCCAAAACATTCAATTCAAGGCTCCCTGGCTAATTCAAGCACAACTTCCGCTTGAACCTTTCAAAATAAGTCTCCCCCTCTCACATGCTGCCCCCTAGAGGCCGGGAGGTGGTAATAGTCATCTTCCAATCCCACTGTGCTGCATCCTGCTCTCAGGGGTTTGCTGAACACTGTAACGTTTTGAACACATTGTTGTGTCATGTTTGTGAAATGGTGAATAGATGCACTTGTATGCAGGACATTTACAGGAAAATGACAAAATAATAATACGGGAGTACGGCGGGGAAAAGGGGTTAAAAAACGTTTCCAAGCCAAAACCGGAGACTAGACTTTTTTTACAACAATATGCATAAGTTACATAAACAGTACCTAAAAGAACGAGGCTTAAGGAAGGTAAAACAAAACAACGACAAAAATTACAAATAGGAAGAGGTTAAATACAGCAAATTTGGACAGATTACATGAGAAATTCTTTACAAATTGAAGTAGTCTCTAAAGCTTTAGTATTGGTACAGAACTTCAATATTAAGAAACAGAGGCACAAAAGGCATTCAATTTGGGTTTCAACTTAAGAAATGTGCAACTGCGGATATTCAATCTGGAAGCTGTGAGGAGCTTCTTTGTCTTGGTCAGTAGCTTGTATCTCCTCCTCTAGCCATGAATACATGGCTTGGACTTTTTCTTGCCATTTGCTTGTCTTTATTTTATTCACACCAGGGATCATCAGGGATTTCAGCATCTGATTCAGGTGTGATAAGAAAGAGGCGAATTGAACAGCTGCACACCGGCTATGGCAAGCCGTAAATTCGGTTTACCGCCCTTACATTCCAGATATCTCAAATTGTTTTACGACTAGACGTTTTAGCGATTTAAGATATCTCCAATTATATTTCGA
>CAEGAF010071680.1:0-11197 GCA_903067075.1 Micropoecilia bifurca | reverse complement strand
TGATCAAATACTTATTTCACACAATAAAATGGAAATTAATTATTTAAAAATCATACATTGTATTTTTCTGGATTTTTGTTTTAGATTCCATCACTCACAGATGAAGAGTACCTATGATAAAAATTACAGTCTTCTACATGCTTTGCAAGAGGGAAAACCTGAAAAATCAACAGTGTATCAAATACTTGTTCTCTCCACTGTATTTGTAGGTAGTCATGCTGTACTTTTGCTTTTCTTTTAGACAAATTTATGCAATAAGCAGCTTGTGTAGGACAGTGTTGATATTTCTGGAACATTTAACAGCTCTATCTTTTTTTTTATTACTTCCTGTATGTGACATGAATTATTTTAAAAATGTCCTCACTCAACAAACATAATGAAAGCTAAGAAAATAAATGTGCTGCTGTTGAATCCAGCTTGGAACAGGTCAAACATATTTTGGATTCATTTCCAGGTGTTGCTGGGACAGGAAGCCGTAACGCCTCGCTGTCTTCAAATCTCTCACTGGGTAAAATACAGGAAATAATGGAGCAAATTCTGCTTGCACTGTTTAGTTCCCCCAAGTGCTTTTTTTTCTTTTTTATATTTTTCTTAATTATTCAGTTCTATTTCTTTTCCCTTGCTCTGTGTCTGCTTGTTTCAGTAAACCCATGAATGATTAACAGTGATAAATTAATTATAGTGTTCTACATTTAGGTTTCCAGTCAGTCATCCCACTGGGTACTTGCAATGCTATCTCAGTTTCATTACATCTCAGTGGAAATAAATATGATGTTATCTTACACTGGGATTGACATGGCAACCAGAACATGACTTGTTTTTGCTGAATTGACTGATTTAAACACTGATCCAATTATGAACCTACTTCAGAACTGTGTCCATAGTGTGCAAAATGACCGAGGACACTCAGCCTCCATCCTATGTCTTGTCCAGGAAAGGTTAACATGGGGATGAGTACTGATTTAAATTGTGTGTGTCAGTGTCAGAGTGTTGCATTTACATTCGCCTGCACCCTTGTGGATAAAACCAATTGCATTTTGTGGGCTGAAAACACAAGAGACCTTCCACCTAAACACAGATACACACAGGTAAACACAGATGCATTCTCAAGGTCTTCACTCAAGGCAAAATCAAATACTAAAATTTTGTCTAAGGGAAACATGTTGATGTTCCTTTTGTGACTCTAGTTTCCTGTTATGCACCTAAAGCTGTGTGACAGAATCATTTAATGGAAACTACCTTGTGGCTCATTTTTTCTCGAAGCACAATTCCTTCACAATTATGGTTCAAATTGACTTAATGCTTTACATCTCGCCTCTCCACCAGCAACCACTTTACTGTGCAAACAAATCTACAACTGAGTCATGTCTCATAGGAGAGGATCATCATGAAGCTCACCACTGTTCAGGTTGAAGTGGATATGTTTGTCTGTCTACTGTCTGGTTATCACAGATTGTCTCCCTGCTCACAAACATGTTTAAGGCGTTCCATCAACAATTCATTCATGAACTTTAAAGATGTAGTATTATATATTTTTCACGCACACAATGCCACTTTATATAACAATCAAAAAACTATTTTACCTTCAGTTGTTAGAGAAACGCTACATATCAAATACAACTTCAAAGAAATGTGACGTCAGAATTAAACGCCTTGAAATTGGGCCTCTGTCTCTAAAAAGCCATGACAACATCTCTTCACAATAAGCCCTATAGCAGCTTTCATACCAGTGTTCAAGTTCTGCAGATGCACAGTCCACCAGGTGTTTGCTAATTGCTGCTGGCTAGGCTGAAGGAGCTGAGTGAGGGAATGCTTCTTCATCACTCCATCTAGCTTCTTCCTCCAAAACTGCAGATAAAAATATGAATACCACTCCCTTATCCCTACATGCATTCAAGAAAATACAAACATTTATTGAAAAATACTTTAAATCACTATGCAAAATACTATTTGAGTAAGGCGTGATGTACATAAATTCAAAAATGAAGTACCGACACTATCCCAATTTTCCCCCCATTTGGAGCAATATGACATTGTAACCAGGTAGGACAGACATGGGTTTTACAACATGGCATGCTAAAGGTCTATGCAAAGTTTCAGATTTATTTGATAAAAATATTGTGATGAGTTTTGATGATTTGAAACAGAAATTTGACATTCCAACTAAATATTTTTTTGAGTTTCCTCAAATCAGAAGTTTTTTTTAGGTGAAAAGTCTCTAACACTACTTACTCTCCCTTTTTGGAAAACTTGGCAATAAATGATCATTTGAAGAAGGGCCTATTATCCCACTTTTATCATCAAAGTCAGTTCCCAAACATCCTCAGAAAACAAAAGAATGCATATGAAGATTTGAATTGCAATATGTCAGTAGAGGAATGGAGAGGGCATGTCTGAAAGCCCAGACACTGTCTATTAACACTCAATTTAAATTAGTCTAATGAGAACATATTGGAGAACATATGTTACTCCAACACTATTAAATAAATTTGATTCTAATATTCCAGATACACGTTCTAAATGTGGTGATAAAGGCACTTTGATTCACTGCCTCTGTGAGTGTCCTGAGATTCAACATTCTTGGAAGTTTTAGATAAAATTTTACACATCATAGGTACTAAACTAAATCCTTGTCCTATAGGAATTTTTCCACTGGAAATTGATTAAGCAAGGTTGACCAAGAATCCATAATTTACTGTTTGGTACAAGCAAAATACAATCCTCAATGGAGGTATTATTTTTAGTGAGATAAATATTTCTTATGACCTTTCACATTTTGCTTACATAAATTTATTGTTTCTCAGAATTTTTGAATGTGAATTAAAATCCTTAGTATGAAGGTTGAACATTTTCTAGAAAAAAAAACAATTATCCACCGTCTTTATTTTTTTTTTACTTCACACCATCAGTGAGAACCACATGTGCGAAGCTGCTAGTCATCAGTCTTGGACTGAATTTCACTGCATGAGGTTCAGCTGTTGCACTGTAGCGTTGGAGCAGGTCAGCCATAGCACTATGGTGATGGACCTGGCATGAGCTTCAGTCATGGCACTCTGGTGGTGGATCATGTTGAGCCTGTCACAGCTGCATGGATGTGCTCCTGATACTTACCAAGGGCAAGTCCAGCTGTGTGAGCTTGCTGGCCTGCACAGCCGTGTTACTGGTTAAGCGTAAGAATACTGGGTCCAAAGCGACATGCACACGTCGGGCAGGTCCCAGTTAAATTCTAGTTTTATTTTTATTCTCATAGTGGCTGTAGGTCTGTTAACTTCATGTCAACTCCAAGTGAACTCAATGGTTTGAAAAATGTTGAAAAACTTAATCACTGGTGTCTATGTGCCTTGTTCCAGGAGGGACGATGCAACCATTTTACCTGACACTATTATTGGACAGTCTCAGACAAACAAACTTAAATCTTAAATTGTCTCACTGGAATTTACATGTTTGTTGGTTATTTTTGTTGATTTTACTTGTTGTTTTATACTTATGTGACTTACTTATCGTTGTACCTCTTTTAAAACACAAAAAAATGAATAATTTAAAAAAAAAAAACAACAAAAAAAAACAAAACAAACAAACCCCTCCTCCCCACTGATAAATGGCTGAAATCTTCATTGGAATTCCTGCCTGAGCTGTTTATGTCTTGACTTGCCATCACTACACCACAAGATCGCCTGGCATTTGACCTAATCCCTACAGATGCACCGTGACACTGCAATGCCTTGGAATCCATAGTAGTCTATGGGAAATATTTATTCATCATGTAAGTGGTTTTATCATGGCAGTGACACTTTAAAGTAACAAATACGTGGACAATTTTATCAAAATGAGCAGACAAATAAAACTTATTGTAAATAAGCTGCTTAGTGCCAGTCATAATGTCCAATGAATGTAGAAATCCATCAGAAATCCATTGCGTTTCACTTTTGACTGTTGAATGTTCTAATAATGAAACAACTCCACTGGTGATGCTGCTTGTTCCCTCTGGTGCCAATTCTACACTTAACCAGCTTCTTCCAAATCAAATCACTGACAAGCAACTCACTGGACTACTTTTGTTCCAAATTATAGTCAAATCAGTCTATTCTCTGTGAAGTCCTCTGACAGTGAGTATATATTAAGGGCTTTGTTTTTTTTTTCTTTACTACGTCTGTTGAAGTGCTGATTTTCTCCAGTCACATGAATGTGTTTCTTCCAAGGAGCCATAACATTAAAAACGTAAAACACTGTCCATTTGGGCTTTATTGGTTTCACGGCATAATTGTTCATTTTCTGGAGCGCTTTCATTTCATTTCACTAATTCACATGTGTTATTAATGAAGCGAATAAGTTATTTCACAGATTGCTGAAGTTTAATTCTTTCATTAATCAAAAACACAGCTGCCTGTTGGGCACTTTGTTCTCTTTCATCTTAAAGCAGAGTGCAGCCCAGCTCTGCTCTCTGTCTTAAACAGCTGCTGTGCTGCTCTGAGAGGCTTCGCTGTGGGTTGCTTCCTGATGTAAATCACATCACCGCTTGGCTCGTTATTATAATAAGCGTCTCTCAAGTGTGAACATTTCTGCTAATAAACCTGCAGGCATAGTTTTGTTCCGTCCTTAAGCTGCAGAGCCCACGTCAGCTGCAAACGTGTTTTATGTGATGATTGTTCAGCTTCGCCGATGTTTCAGTCTCATAAGACGCTGCATCAAACACTAACGTAGGTCTTAATTCATCCAGCAGAATGCCCTCCACAACACAGCTGGTCAGCTATTGTTTTGATTGAGCCATATTTTACGTTAAAGGCTTAGGGATAAATGTTTGGGTCCCTGGGATTTTAAAGCAACACTTGCATGTGATTGAGAGTATACTGCAACAGAAAAACAGCTGGACTAGTTCTTATTTTCAGACCTTCAGCATAATGGGGCAAACAACAGAAAACATCATCCTCGCCTCATGTCCTTATAATGTTCAAAAAACTGAATCAAAACTAACAAAAGCATTACAATTTAAACCCACACATTTTTACACAGAATAAATGTCTTTTTAGGGTTAATTTACTGCCAGTTTTTATTGGGTTAACTAACAGACATAAACTGTTGTGCAAAATTGTTTACCTGCATGATTCAGAGAGATAAAATGTACCTCCTCTGTTATGTAATGGTCACTTTGTTGAACAGCAAGAGAATAACAAATTATTACCACATTTACTGTTATTTACCTAAAAGGATGTGTTTTTTTAAGAACCTTTGCCACTCAATGCACTTAATGTCCTATTACTCATATCAACTGCTGATAATTGGATCAGGTAAAAGAAATGCTTACAGCGTCGTGTGTCTTCCCATGTGTGTGATCCACACAAAATGAGGACACAGATAAATCATAGTTGGGTGGCACTTTTGGAGGACAAACTCCCTGTAGGGGCCTTTATTATCATTTTTTTGGTCCTGTCTCTGGTTGGTTTGGAAAGCAACATTATACTGCAAACAATCTGGTGCAAAAAAACAACAAAAAAACCCCTAATGTATCTATCCACATTAGCACAGAAACTTATGTGGATTGACTGAGTTCCACGGTAAAACACATTATTACAGTGTTATAAGCCACTGTATAGACATGCGGTGAGTTTTATGTTTGAGGTGGAATCTTAAACACTGTATTAAATTCAAAATAAATTACCATCAAAGCAAAGGTATGTGTGTGTCACTTTTAGTTTCTGTGCTAGACAAAAAGCTGCAATAGCCAGGTTGCAGAGGCCATCTGTTTGCAGATTGACCAGGTCAAAAATTGACCAGAGACGATATGAATCTAGGAGATCGAGCCCAGACTGTGCCGGAAGCGAGAACTTATTTCAAGCAGAATTGCACAAGAAGGCAATGGCCCGACTAACACTTATAAGTGATGTTGGAGTCGGACCTGGTGATGGGAAGTTTGGCTCTTTTAAGAGAGATGACTGTTCTTTTGGCTTGGCTTCCAAAGAAGACTCAGCTCTTTGAACTCCAAAACACCTTTTCTTCATTGTGTGTAATATTTTCATCAAACTTTTAATGAACAAAACAATACTAGCTACTGAACAAGAACCTATGATAGTAACAGCAACATCACTAGTTGGACCTGATCAAAAGACTCTGGGTTTGTGGGAGACTGAACAAAGTACAGACTTTATAGAATAGTGGTAGAATTTACTGATTTGGATATTATAGATTCATGTTTACATAATATTACAATAAACAACTGTGTGTTTTCTTTTATAAAATAATTAAAGAAAACAGCATTGTTGTCTAAGTCCTTTTTAATTTGTCTGTAAAATATTTATTCAGTGTGTCATTTATAGTGATAATAACGTAGCAGTTTGCTGGATTATTTTCCTTTTGATCCAGAAAAATATCTCTGCATCACTTTTCCAGAACCATGTAGTTCAGAACCATGTATTTATGGAAAAATGCCCCAGTCTTCTCTGCAGCACTGTTGAATCTTGAACAAAAAAAAAACTGACCTAGAACCCAGCATAAATAAAGTAGCTTCATAACTACATACTCTGGATATGCTTAATGATAAATGTCAAGAAAATAGGTACAAAATTTTACTTCACAGTTTGCAGCTTAAGTTGTAAAAGGCTGACATTATTTCAACCTCGGAAAAAAAAGTCTGGAAATGTAAAATGTTGGATATATTCTGGACCCGAAAAAAACAACTTCATATATCTGTCTTGTTCTGTTATGATTTGTTGCAGCCGATTTATCTTTGTGCTTATAGTTCTGAGTGTTGTTTTGCACTGCAAGAGTAAAGTCCACTTAAAGTAGGCTGAAGGATGGCAGAGTTTTTAACAAGCTGAAAGTGTCGCCTCACAGGGCTGAGAACCCTGTCACTCTTCTTCTGCAGTGACATACGGGAACAGGGACCAGCGCACCATCTGTGCTGCATTAGCTGCAGAGGCTGTCATGATTGACAAAACTGGTAACAGCGACACCCATTCCAAACTCCTGTCTGGCTCTGGGTCGCCACAGATGAAGAGTGATGGTCTGCCACACGGCTTCTTAGTATATGACTTGGGGATGGTTTCAGCCTGGAGAGAAACAAGCTCGTCTCTGGTGTGGATAAGGATGACAGTGTGCCACATGCTTGATAATAGCTCCCGCAACTTAGGGAATAAACAGAGGGGTGTTTATAATGAGATTGCATTGTAGGGCCTCTGGTGGTCCCAAGCTCCCACAGTCTGCATACACCATTTAGTTTGCAGGCTTGTTCTATAATACACAGGACTTGGTTCTGTTAAAGTTATTTGTGCATCTGCAGAGGGTGGAATTACATGGAGATGGGAGGAATTATCAGGGGACGGCATCAATCATGCTTTGAAGGTAAACAGAGACACGTGTTTGTAAGAAGTGAATGATGAATGAACAAGCTCTGCTCGAGCATTCAAACTGCAAAACAATGCTTACATTTATATAAAAAAAGATGAATTAAAGAGGTGAGGGAAAGCATTTTTACTGCATCAGAATTAGACACAGACCACTTACTGGCTTCAAGACTGTATGTTGTTATGTTGAAGGGCAGCAGGCAAAGATGTTGATTTTGGAGTTTTAATAAAAATAAGAGTAGAAAAAAAAGAATCACAAAGAACATAGAGAGGCAGAGCAGAGCTAGGAACAAAAATCCAGCAGCATGAAACAGGGAAGCAATGGGATTTAATGGGAGGAACCAGCAAGGAGCGACTAAGAACTAGAAACAGGTTGCAGATGTGGTCCAGTCCAAATAATAATTCACTTCTGTTTAGTTATATTTATTGCTCATATAATTCCTCTCTTCATTGTGTGAATAAGCATGAGCATGCAACTCATTCTGCTTGATCTAAATACAGTTAGCCAATTATAATATAAAGGATATAAAATGATGATACACAACATTTCACCAGAGTGAACCGACCTCATGTTTTGTCTGTCATGAACTGGCAACAAGATTCCTGTGTCTATTACACTTATCACAGCCAACCACCAAGAAGGTGTGATGGTTCACCCATTATGCATAAACCCAAATAAAAAGTAATGACAACTGGAATCCTTTACCATATTGACTCTGTTACACTCTGCAAGTTCAGGAAAGGCCCGAAAAACTGGCTCTGGCAGCAACAAGTTCAGGGAGAAGATCAGTGAGATTTCAGCAAACACTTTAGAATAAAAATGTATTCTTTGCCACTGGACACACATCATAAAGATGTGTAAGAGATTATAAGACCAACATCATCTTTAATTAGTTTTACCTATGGTACATTTTCTGCTTGAGTTGTAATCCTTTGTTTTGAAAGAACAATTTCGTTTTTTTACCTTAGCCCAAAGGAAAACCTAATGACTATTAAAAGAAAAGGGATGATTTGTATTGAAGCTTATAAAATGTATCCTATTAGCAGGCAGGATAGAGACAAAGTGGAAGGTTATGATGTAAATACACTTGTTTTAAATGTCATGTGATTTAAACTGCATTTGTTTAGTATGTTACAACTAATATGGCTTACTGTACCTAACAAATAGTCTATTAAAGGCCTTTCTGTCGAAGTAGGTCAGTGGTCTTCAGAATCACAATCAAACAGTAACATAGTCCACATGGATCATTTTAAAATATGATCAGTGTCCAAATGGTATTTTCTACCATCACAATGTTAAAATAACAACTATCTTTGTCTTAATACCTAAATGAATTAATTCCTAGCTCTATTTTTACTTTACTAAAATGTCTGTCATAAAGTTTAACCTAAGAGTGAAAATAAAGCCAGCAGGATAGCACAATATTTTATTCTATATTTTACCCCAACTACAGGACTTAAATATGGAGGACCAAAACTGACATAATAACTTAAATCAGTCGGTCATGTAAAGGTTTTAGCAACTCTCTGAGTTCCTGAGAGATTCAACTCAGAAACTGACAAAATACTTTTCCAGTCCAGGGCTGGTGTTTTCCCCCCCAAACAAAGCAGGAGTTCATGATGCGGCTGAAATCTGTTTCATAGGTCAACAAATCATTGATCCTGACGAGCAGCAGCTACACCTGGTTGAGCTGATAGCTTCCATCTGTCG
Organism: Micropoecilia bifurca; assembly: GCA_903067075.1. Taxonomy (NCBI): domain Eukaryota; kingdom Metazoa; phylum Chordata; class Actinopteri; order Cyprinodontiformes; family Poeciliidae; genus Micropoecilia; species Micropoecilia bifurca. The sequence continues at coordinate 2,149 of CAEGAF010071680.1, read as the reverse complement.
CACTCCCAGTAGGTTTGCACTTGCAAAGCTGGAGAGAGGCAGGCAGACCTTCACCCACCTCTTTCTTGACTACATCTGGAGCTCAGTTCTGATGCAGTTCGATCACTGTGGTCTCCTGCAGGCAGGTGATGACGACTTTGCACCGGATTGATTTTTACAGCTTTGACCACGGGTTTTATGATGCTCCAAAGTGTCCTCAGCTCATCACAGCACTGAGCTCTGCACAACTTGAGATAAAGTGGCAAACACATCAGAAGCACTCACATGTTGGTGGATCATAACCAGGTTGTATACAGAGATTCAAGACGCAAAAAGAAGAAACAGTAGCAAGAGATCAAACAAATAAAGCAGGCAAGTAATAGCACACTTAATTTGAACTTTAAAATATTGTGCATAAGATGATCAAATCTTCAATTCAATAGCCCCAAAAGTACAAATCTATGCATAAGTATGTATTTTATGTCATTTTCTGTCAGCCACAACACACTGACGGGAAAAGCAAAAAGTCTTCCTGTCTTTGAACCTGGCATAACTGCTACCCTGCACAAGCAAGGCCTCCAGCAATAATCTGCTACTGCAGACGTTACATGCAATAAGGCAACAAACACTGATAAAACATCCTGATGGTTACAGGACCAAAATGCTTGGGAGCAGACCAAGCATTTTTTCACTGGTGTCTAAGTGAAAAGTCAGGTGGACTTGCACACGCAACCTGCAGCTCATACAAAAAATGTCTTCATTTTGTCTCAGATTGGACCTTGCAAGGAAATACCAAGCATCATATAACAAAGACAGCTTCAATCTGAGCAGCCCTGAGTTATCAGTCACAAAAGATTCATACTAAAAGTGTGTGTACACCCTCCTGTCGTGGCTTCCACACTCCCAGTCAATAGCAAATGATCAATGCAGTAATGCATTAAGTTAAGATGCATTAAAATACAGTAACTTGCAAAAGTATTCATACCCCTTGAACTTTTTAATATTTTGTCACATTACAACCACAAACATCAATTGGAATTTATTTAAGTGTTACACAAATGTGAAGGAGAAGTGAAATTACACATAATTCAAAATATTTTTAAATATAAAAAACTGAAAAGTGTGGCGAGCAAACATATTCAGCCCCAACTTCATGACTCAACAGAGTCCAGCTATTGTGTGATCTAATGTCAGTACAAATCCAGCTGCTCTGTGACGCCTTGGAGGTTCAGAGAATATTGTGGACAAAACAGTATCATGACGTCCCAGAAACAGAGCAGACAGGTCAGGGAGCAGCTGTGGAGAAATTTAAAACAGACTTGGGCTATAAGAAGATTTCACAGGCTTTGAACATCTCACTGTTCAATCCAGAGGTGGAACCAAGTCACTGTGTTGTAAGTCTCAAGTAAAGAGGGTCAAGTCAAAGTCAAGTCTGAGTCTTTGAGCATTTTTTCAAGTCAAATCTCAAGTGGATCAAGCCCCAAATTGCAAAGGGACAGGAGGTGCAGAGAAGCTGTGAGAAAAAAGGTCAGAAAGCGTTCAGATGAACGCAGCAAAATCTGCCAAACTTACTGATTGTCATTGTTACCACAAGTTTGACTGTGACAGAAGGAGAATTAGATATTCAGTGGGATTTGTCAGAGGATGAGGAGAGAGACATATCCCAGGAAAGTAACCAGAAAAATAACTTCTTCTTGTTTTTCATAGTTTTGTTGAGGAGCTATTAGTTTTACATGGATATATAGTTATTTAGGCTGCACAGTGGCGCAGTTGGTAGAGCTGTTGCCATGCAACAAGAAGGTTCTGGGTTCAATTCCCAGCCCTGGCCTTCCTGCATGGAGTTTGCATGTTCTCCCTGTGCATGCGTGGGTTTCCTCCAGGTTCTCCAGTTTCCTTCCACAGTCCAAAAACATGACTGTCAGGTTAATTGGTCTGTCTAAATTGTCCCTAGGTGTGAGTGTGTGTGTGCATGGTTGTTTGTCCTGTGTGTCTCTGTGTTGCCCTGCGACAGACTGGCAACCTGTCCAGGGCGAACCCCACCCCTCGCCCGGAACGCCAGCTGGAGATAGGCACCAGCAACCCCTGACCCCACTAAGGGACAAGGGTGCAAGAAAATGGATGGATGGATATAGTTATTTTAGGGGCATATTGTGTATTGGTATATATTTCA
>CAEGAF010071679.1:0-18130 GCA_903067075.1 Micropoecilia bifurca | reverse complement strand
ACACAGGACAAACAACCATGCACACACACACTCACACCTAGGGCCAATTTAGACAGACCAATTAACCTGACAGTCATTTTTTTGGTCTGTGGGAGGAAACCGGAGAACCCGGAGAAAACCCACGCATGCACAGGGAGAGCATGCAAACTCCATGCAGAGGGGCCGGGGCCGGGAATCGAACCCAGAACCTTCTTGTTGCAAGGCAACAGCTCTACCAACTGCGCCACTGTGCAGCCCCACTGTGCCTCATAACTGCTTTAAAAAATAATACCAGAGTGAAAACTGTGGATAAAACAGGAAAAGTCACGTCATCTGTTTGGCAATAATTCAGATATTTAAAACAAAAAGCTAATCAATAATTACCAGTATTGGCTGATGTGAAACACTTCTATCCTGACGATATAAGCCCTAATTAATAGTCAATAAACCCAATCAGCAGCTCCATCACCTTTTTACACTTTCAGAGGCTCCACTGGATCCAACTTAGAGCACTGAGACAAAACATGAGGTTTTATCTCAGATTTGGAGCATAAAGGAAGACCTGTTGGAAAAAACAATGAACACTGGACACATCTGAATAAAAATGGGTGGCATGTAGAGTCATGTATTTGTGCTTCTTTCTGTGTTTTTATGTCAAGTTGAAGCTTCCGTGAACTTTTTTATGTCAAATTCTTGTATCTCATATTGGCACAGACTGAGCTGTAAGCTGTTCTGAAACGACACAAACTTGTTCCGTCTCTGCGGTCTTTTCTCCGACGGCGGGTCACTGAGCTTCCCCATCCACAGGTGCTCAGCCTGAGGCGGCTGAGGCGCCTGGTCGTCCACAGAAATCCATATCTTCCCGCCCCGCTGAGCCTCTGTCCAAACAAAGACGCAGCTTGCTGAGAACTGATGTTTAACCTGCAGGGGCGGACGGGAAAACGGGGGAAACAGCATCAACTAGACAACTGAGTCCAGCACATCTGCTGCTGCCGTTTTAACCGAGTCACTCATTTGACAACAAAAAACAATAAGAAAAAAACATAGAGCAGTTGGTAGCAATTAAGCAAACATTTACTTTTGTCAAGCAAAACCCATTGAGTGGGTGGCTGTTGCTAAGCTTTAGTTTGACGTCATGTTCACACGTCCACATGGTGAAATGTTGTTTTGGGGCCTAAAATACAGCAGCACCCAGGATTTCGGCTCCCGATATGAGTTTTATTTTATATATTTTATATATTGTCTCTCCTTCCTGAAACAATGGCTTATCTTTTGACAAAAGTGATTCCTTAGCCCCTTTCCTCTTTTTTCACAAACAAAATAACTTTTGGGCAAACAATAAAAAAAGACGTAGGCCTGTGTTTCAGGAAGTTTACAATATTGTCCACAAAAAAATAGGCAAAATTCTTGCAAATAATTTGGTGTCCATGTTCCACAGGTTCATCTTCTAAAAGGGAAACTTTCCCCATATATACATGTGAAATAATCTGCTAGTGGAACTTTTTCATCAATATTAAGGAATTATTCATTTAAAATAAACTCCTATACCTTACTGAAAAGTTGCTTGAGTTAGTTTTCTCTTATTTCAAGTGTACAAAGATATTTGCACTATAGAAACTAGACCAAAAATACTTTTGTGTTTTTGCAGTGTTCTGTTGGGCCACTGTAATAATTATAAGTATTAGTCAGTCAAAACTGGTTTTCTTTAGAGTAACAGAACAAAAGCAATCAGAAAAAAATATTTTTAGCGCCGCACATATTCTCCTCTGCTTACAGTGAACTTAAAGACATGAGCAGTTTGTGAGATCTGTTTTGGTTTCTTTACATATGCAGACTTTAAGATTGATGTAATCAGATCAAATAAATTCAACAGTGATCAGTGCTGATTTGCTAAGTGTTTCAAAAAGAAGATTAAGAAGCAGTATGAAAACGATGGGAGTTTAAATGTTTATAATTCTGGATCTCCAACACAGAAAACCTAGCAGATAAAACTCGAGTCTTGCCTCAGATTTCTCCCGCTTTATTTGGGCAGGCAGATTTCATCACCTGACCGCAGAGGCTAACATGAAGCAAGTTAAGCCAGTTTTACATCAACTCAAGTTTTCTTTCTTTCCAGAACGCCTCGCCGAGGGTGAAACCTTTTTGTTTTCCACGCGATCGAGCTTCAACTGTTCCAAAGCTCCTGAATCCGCTCCGGTTCGTTTATCGAGCTCAGGGCGACGGAGTGCCAGCACCAATATTCCTCCTTCTCTGCTCATTTCCTTTTTTGAAAAAAGTGTTTGTGTGTTAGATTTTTCCTTTCCTGATCTGGTTTCCTCCATTATTTTATTTTATTTTATTTTTTTTTTACTTCTGATTAAATTTATTCACAGCGACAAAAGAAGCAGATATAAAGCTGAGAAGATGGATGTTTTGTTTATTTCTCCTCTCTCAGTTTCTCCTTCTCAAGTTGAAATAAATAATACAGACATTGAGCGCAGAACCTGAGAGTCCCAGACACGACATGATTGGATTTTTTTTTTTTTTTTTTTTTTTTTTATGTGTGTGAGTGTGTGTGTTTTCTGCTGCAGGGAAGAAAAAATATTCCTCCTTGAGGGAAATCAAACTCTTGTCAGGCTAGTTGACTGTACACACACAGGCTTGCTCGTCATTTATTAAATTTCCCTTTTCCTCGGCCGGAGATATGTCAGCTGGATTTTATGTGTTTGCACTCATCACCATGCTGGGAATTGGGCTTTTCTGTCGTCGCAGACAGACTCATGAATACACATCGGGCTGAGATGAAAAGAGCAGGGTGTCCTCGTGTTAATTAGACGGGCTAAATTCCACTAAAAGGTCAGACCAGCTGTTTTCAGTGACACTTTTTAGCGCTCATTAAGGCCCCGATTTAATGTAATGTGAGCGTGTATTGTCTGGTAAGTGGCTGGTTAAATGAAGGATTACATTTTTTTTTCTTCTCAGAGGTCATTGAAGCTGGATCTAATGTGTGTCATTTCACACGTTTTATTTTCTTCAGTGTAAAGATTGAAAACTGAGTTTATTCAAGTTTTTTTTTTTTGCATAAAAATAAGGAGGGGATTGTCAACCTGCAGTGCCCAGCGAGAGGCGCTCCAGGCTGGGATGGAGTGGTGGAACGCTCCCATCCTCTGGTGGGTGATAGAAATTCAAAGTGGTGTGTTGTTGTTGTTACTGTTGGGCCTGATTCAGAACGGGACTGCTGCTTGTGCATGATTACAGTGACTGTGATTGCATGAAAGAGGTTGTTCTTACAGGGCTGGTCTTCACTTCAGGACAGAGTTTGTGGATAATTTCATCAGCCTGTGTGTTCGGGGATCTGTGTTACGTTGGAACTCAACAAATTAAAGTCATTGTGGCTGCTGCCAGGAAAACAGGACTGTTTCTACAGGGCAGTGGAAGTGTTGTGTCATAATGACCAGCCAACACGTTGTGTTATTGTTTTATTATGTAACTGCAAAGTGTTTAATAGATGGTTCACATTCCACCAGGAAAACAGATATTTCCTCATCTGTCGTTTTTGCTGGGGTTTTTTAATACTTAAATCTTTGAAATCATCAAACAGATTTTTGCCTCGAACTTTGATAATGAGAGCAAATACAAAATGCAGTTTTTAGTCCATTATTTTATTTCTTACTAATAATTGATAAAAACCAGATGAGAAACCACACTGTGGCATATATAAGTACATAAAGATCTACACATATATTTCTAAGGATTTAGGACTCCAGTAAACCACAGTGAGAGTCGTTAGTAAGTGGGACAAAAATAAAACACATGAGAACATGGAGAACTTTACCCAGAAGTGGTCAGCCTACCAAAATAACTTAAAGAGACCATCAACAACCATGTAGCTGGTCAGAAAACAAACTAAAAATAAATCAAAAGCACAGCAATCCTCACAACTGAGTTTCTTGTTTATGATTCAACATCAATAAAGAGACAGGGCAAAGATAACGTTGATGAAAAACTGCATGGATCTTAAGGTAAAAAGGACACAAATGTCTGTATCACGTTGGCCAAAGAATATCTTCATGAGTCCCTGGAGTTTAAGGATGCAATCACAGCATCTTCAGAGGTTTTCTTGGTTCATTCAGTGGTTTTTGGTGCAGCGCCACCACAGGTGAGGTGAGGATCAGGTTTTATTAACAGTGCAGTATGAAAGAGAACCACAACAGCTGAAAAAGGAGAAAATGTGTTGATGAGTTTACTGGACTTTCAAGTGTGAAAACATCCTTTGGTAACTGAACACTGTAGTCAAACGTGGAGGTGGTAGTGTGATGGTCAGGATCTTTTCATGACAGATAAATGGATGAATTTCACAAAATGTCAAAAGACATTAAGACATTATAGATTGAAATCCTCTGGGTCACTATCCAGCATGCTTATTTTCTACCAGGTATTACTTTGTCTTGCCAAATTGGAAGGTCAAGGATCGTTTTCCTCTCCACACTACGACCAGCATGTCCTTGTATATTTGTGTGTGAGTTGTGATTGTGTGTACTGTGTGTGACTGCAGGCGGCGTCGGGCGCCCTGAGCAGCCTGGGCCATGTGTACACCGCCATAGGGGACTATCCCAACGCTCTGGCCAGCCACAAACAGTGTGTCCTGCTGGCCCGCCAGACCCGCTGCCAGCTGTCCGAGGCGCGCCAGCTGGGCGACATGGGTGCCGTTTACACCGCACTGGGAGACTTTACCAACGCCGTCCAGTGTCACGAGCAACACCTCGATATCGCAAAGGTACGAGAGACGTGACGCGAGAAGTTTTCACGCACCTTTCAGGTTTTTTTCCCCCACATTGTGCTGTGTTATGTGGTTCTGTTAATGTTTTTGAGGTGATTTTTTGACAAGACAACAAAACGTAACACATGATGGTGATCCGCCTGATGGCATTTTAGGGACATTGTAGATATTTTCACCAAAAAACTCTTTGCTAGAAATTTCTGAAAGAAAACAGAAATTATGAGATCAATCTCAGAAATTTTCTTGAAAAGCATAGAAATTTATTAGATTAATATAAATTCTAGCTCATTTCTGAGCTTTTTGTTGGAAATGTACTCCTCCTTTTTTCTTCTTTATATATATATAAACATATTTATATATGTGAATATAGTTTATATACATATAAGAATTTTTAAAGCCCTGTATCTCTTTCCTTTTACCTAACCAAATTGCACCAGAGTGTTGCTCTTTCAGATAAAATCCCAATAAAATCCATTAAATCCATGTGAAAATCAATTTAATGGTCTCAAAACAACCTTTTGGACTTTTTCCCTTTTGTTATTTCCCAGCTTGTAACCTCACAGCGATGAAGATTGAAGGAAAAAGGTTATTTTGACCCCATTTGGCATCAGTAGTCTGCTGGTGTTGATATTTCCACTAAATTCCTCCAAATAAAACCAGACTGTTGTCTTTGTGAACAATTTTACAGACAGATCTTTAAGAAATAACATTAAGTAAGAAAAACCTGTTTTATTTTATTTGTCAATTAAATCCCATTTGGGACTTTGGAGACATCGTTCAGCATTACAGTCAAATAAAACAGTTCCTTTCTGTATAATGGTCATTTCTTGCTTTGCCCTTCATGTGTCTTTAATCTCAAAGTAAATCCTTAATCCATAAGAAGAATATTTTCCTTTGACTCTATCAGTCAACATTTTTGTACTTGGGATAAACAATGAAAATGAAAACTAGTCCACTTTTTAAAAATGTATTATATACATTTTACCATACTATGGCGTGTGGTATAGCACACGCCATAGTATGGCGTGTATTTTTGCCATAGTATGGCGTGTGCACACGCCATAGTATGGCGTGTGCACACGCACACGCCATACTATACCACGCCATAGTATAGGACTATACTGAACTGCGCAATACTATACTATACTATGCTAAACAATGCTCTACTATGCTATGCTACAGTGCACTATACTATACTACCCAGTGCTATACTACACCATACTATTCTGTTACACTATACTGCACTGAAGTGTGCTGCAGTGTGCTATACTACACCATACCACACCATATTATACTACACTGTTCTGCACTATACCGCACTATACTATTCCACATTGTACCATACTATATTGTGCTATACTATGCTATACCGCACTATGCTATACCGTATACTATGCTATGCTATACTATACCATGTTATACTGTACTGTGTTGTGATACACTATACTATGCTGTGCTATACTAAGTGCCAGTTTAGAAGGATAGGAATGTGTGGAATGTGCAGCTAGTGAATTGCTGAGCTGGACTTTTATGAGGATGCAAATTCTTCAAAAAAATAATCTCTTTAGGTGGCATGTGGACGAATGTGGACAAAGGTGTATTTTTATATTAGAGTCTTACAAACTAAATGTTTTCTTGATGTCTGTCAACTATGGTGCTTTTTGGTGACATGGAAGAAAAATAAAATAAATGTGTGACCACGACTTAAATAACTTATGTAAATGACTTATTTATTTTGTGGGACCAACTTTACTATAACACGACTTGTTTACTCATGGCCATAAGTTATTAAATTGTGGTCACCAGTTATTAAGTTGTGAGCACGACCTAATTAGTGTCCATGAGATTTTAAGTTGTGACTCATGTTTTATTCATGGCCATGACTTAATGTCTCATGGAAACAACTTATTTATTTTGTGGGAACAACTTAATTATAGCAATTCATGGCCACAAATTAAATAAGTCCTGCCTAATAGTTGTTGGTTTTATTTTCCATGTAACCAGACGACCTTTGTAGCTAACAGCAAATATTTAAACTTTTTCATTATTAGAAGCAACGTACAGTATGTCTTGTCATGAATAGCAGGACTTTATCAATACAGTGTTGATGTCTTTGGCAGTCTTTGGAGAACCGGAGAGAGGAAGCCCGGGCGTACAGCAACCTGGGCAGCGCCTACCACTCGCAGCGGGACTTCGACAAGGCCATATCTTACCATACCAAGGTCCTGGAGTTGGCGCAGGAACTGTCGGACAGATCGATCGAGATGAGGGCGTACGCCGGTCTGGGTCACGCTGCTCGATGCATGCAGGTGGGCAGAAAACCTTTTCATGACGCTCACCACAGATCGTCATTCCTGAACTACAACTTGATGAACGTCATTTTTATTGTGACCTTTTTCCAGGACCTGGAGAGGGCCCGTCAGTACCACCAAAGCCAGTTAGAGATTGCTCAGGAGCTGCAAGACAGGGCGGCTCAGGGCCGGGCTTCCTCCAACCTGGGTAACTCCACTCCCGCCGTTGTTCGGGCTGTGCTTTGGGTTTTCTTTGTGATCGCTGGTTTTTCTCTCAGTGGCAGAAAGCTCTGTCAGCATTTCTACACAGGAACCTTTAAAGTCTCATTAAGCTGTCAAACCACGTTGGACAATCTGGTTTGCATTGAACCGTGCCGTTAGCAATCCCAATGAAGCGGTGTTGATACTTTTGTGCATTAGAGTTGGCCGTAGCTCTCACACTTTGACACTGCGACAACCAGGTTTGCTATGGTGAATCGGGTGATGGGAGCGTTAGATAATGCGAGACTCCATGACCCCACCTGTTTCTGTTTTCAGAGCCTATCACACGACCCCATCGGTGGCTCTCGGGATGAGCAACGCTCATGTTTTATTAAGTAGGTTTTGGTTTCTGCGGCTCCAGTGATATCTGAGAGGCTGTGAACTTGACTCCAGTGCTGAGTGGACAGCTCACCATCCAGCACAGACGTTTGGGCCCTGAAAGGGGCCAGCAATTCAAATAATACCCCATTAAGCTGCTAATAATGAAAGTATTATCAAATGAGAGCTTTCATTAGGGGTGGGAATCGTTCACTAACTCACGGTACGATTCGATTCTAGTTTTTAGGGCCACAATTAGATTCAAAATGGGGTTTTTTTCAAGTCAAAGCAATTATTCATAATGATTTCTGCTTAAACCTTTTGGTGTGTAAAGGATCCTCATGAATTACTCCAGTCTGCTTTGGAAGGTAGAATGACAAAATGGAGATAAAGTGACACGTTTATTAAATTTTAAATGTTTGTTTTTACAGAGAAAACCCTACACCTCTCTGACCACAGCCTCGTCTGTGGATAACTGCTTTGTAAATTTCCATCCAGAGATTTTTAGCCATTTGACAGACAATAATTTGCAATTATTGAGCGAAGAATTGTAAGAAGCGTACATAATTCTGCACCACGTCAGATAAACGTCCCGTAGTCATGTTGCCCGCAGATACAAAAAACCGGACACTGGAAGCGGACTGGTTTTAGCAAGATATCAACAATGCTGTTAGATCGTCTTTCTGCATAAAACACAGCGACACACGTCTGACCAATCACAAAGCTCTCCTCTGGTTGCTCTGTACGGCAACCATAGCTCAGCTGTTTTTGCTTTGTGAATTTGTGAAAGTTCTCGATGTTTTTAATCTGTGTTATTTGCGAATGTTGCACACTGTGAAGCTCATGTCAAGCTCTGTTTTCTTGGTATTTGGTAAAATAATAATAATAAAAACATTTCAAATGTTTGCCGTCAACAAAGACAGGACCAGTTGAATCTCTCTCTTCAATATTTGTCTTTTGGTCTTTGTCCCTTGCTTTCTCTCGTGTTACCGTCTGCATGGTGACGGTAAGCGTCCTGCGAAGTCGACAGACAGCGTATTTGTTTTATTTTTTAAAATAAAGTTTGCAACATTTTGAATTGATTATGAATTATAGTAAATGAAAATCTAGATTCTTAAAGAAATCTTTCTTTGCACACCCCTGGCTTTTATCATCAATTGTCATTCTGCCGTGGGTGATGTGATGTGACGATGTTAAGTAACAATATGTTTCTTTCAACCTTTCATGTTATTGGCTGAAACCAGTAATAGAAAAAGTGTGTTAACAGCCAGTAAAGCCTGGTGTGTTAACCAGCTTTGAGTTTCCTCCCACATCCTCTGAAACAGCTCGTCAACAGAGTTTACCATTTTAACATCGCCACAACTGCTAGTTAAATCTTGGTTTCTTAGTGATTTCAACTAATATTCAGCAAAAAAAAAAGTTACTTTTTATTTCAGAAATTAGTGGTTTTATTTGTTTTCTGTTTCTGCTCTTTAGACTTATTGCAGTGCAGGAAAAACACAACTTCCCTCTGTCTCCCAGCAACTTACCAATATGTACAATTTGGAGGTGGGGGTGTCTTTCCACAGCTGGAAACTGTGGGGTGGGGTGGGGGGGGTGGGCGTGGAGCGGCCTCTGTGTGCAGCACATCCTCGTTTCTGTGTGTAAGGGTCCACAGCATTACTCATCTCTGCAGTCTGTCCATTTCAGAAGGTCCCTAAATAATATCAATAATAAACTTTACATTTGTTCTTCAACCTGAAAAGCTTGGAAACATTCAGCTGAGTTTATCAGTGAGTTCTTGACCTCTTACTGTGGTAAAATGGTGTTTTCATTCTCTGCAGCCGGCTGCAGTGTTGTGTGTTGGGCAGCGTGTTCACATTGCTTAGTGACACCTCTGTCTGCGGAAGATAAATCCTAACATCCAGCTGAACTTCACGGGCCACAGGATGCAGCTCCGACTCTCTGAACTAAAAGGCCCAAAATCGAGCTGATGAACCGGATTCATTCCGTTTCCTCTCGCCTTCTCATCTCGGTTTAAAGACAACAGAGTTGCGCCGTCACCACAGAGTCGTGTTTTTGCCGTCTGAAGTGAGAGAACGAAAACGGAGCGCAGGAGCTGCTTTGATGTGTGACTAACAGGCCTAAGCTGGAGTTGCTGACACTCTCCTGACAGACGAGCCTCAGTCTGTGGTTCAGATCAATGTTTCAGCTCATCATTTATGGATGATTACAGTTCTTTGACTGCTGACTTGACAAGCCTCCACTCTCCTCTCCTCCATCTGTGTCTCCGTCTTGTTTTTTATTTTCTACCTCTCTTGTTCTTACCTCTGCTCTAATATCTATAAGAATGAGAGGGAGTTCAATTGAACGAAAAACTTTTATATCACTTTAGCCAAACAGATCCGATTGCCCTGCTGCTCACTGAGGATCTTTGTTTAATATTGGGCCGAACCGATGAATCTAGTTAATCGTGATGAATTCTGATAATCGTCAACTAATTTAGTGATTGATTAATTGTTAACTGGAGGCCATTCGCTAAAAGAACATCATACTCAAAAAAACTACAAAAATTATACATTTTGACTTTAAGTTAAGAATAAACCTTTGTCTGTAAATATGTCTTAGTCAAAAAAACACCTAGTTTCAGCTTCACCGTGTCGCCTCTCCTCCAGGAGCCAATCGCTTCTCAACATCCGAGGGTCCAGACCGTCTTGATGAGGCAAAGCGTTTTTACCAGGGTGGAGTGAAATAAGAACGTAACAGGTTTTTTCTTTGACTCTTTGGACTATATTTAAGCAGACCCTGTTAATTCACAGCAACAGCCACCCTCTCTCTGTGGAGGAAGGAGGTCATAGGTCACCGATGTCCTCCCTAATCTCCCTCAGCAGAGTGCCTGCTCATCAGATCTCGGCTCATTTCCACATCTCTAATCCCAGCTGCTCACGCCGCGGCCCGTCCACTCGGGGTGGGGGTGGTGGGGGTCGGTGGGGTCGGTGGGGGTGGTGGGGGAATCCCGCCATCCTCTCTGCTCATCAGACGCGCTGCGCTGTCGTCATAGGGGAAGCTCTTCGTTGGGTTGTGATTACCCCGCCATTTGCGGTGTTACCAAGGCGATATGTAACCATAACCGAGTCTTCCTGCCAACTCTGCAGGCGTAGATGTAATCCTCTTAGCTCAAGACCCCAACGAGCCTGGTTTCATAATCAGCCACATCCTCAACTCCCATCAGCCCCTTTTCCAATATATACTGAGGCTAGCAGAAGCATTCATACCCTGGGTGTGTTTTGATATTCCGTCATGTTTCAGCACGTATGTTTTACGTATTTAACCTGAACAACACAAAGAAAATGACACACAGCATTAGAAGTTTTTTGTTTGTTTGGGGTTTTTATACAAATGGCTATCTGGAAAGTGTGTGCATTTGTATTTTGTCGTTGCAGCGCCACATTGTATGTGTGTCTGAGGTGTGTTTCAACATTTTTACCTGTTCTAAACTCAACTCGTTTCAAATCTCACCACAGATTCTTACTTTGGACTGGGCCGTTCTAATGCATATTAATCTGAGCCATGTCATGATTTTCATAGCATCTTACAGGTCAGTCAGAAGGTCAGCTTTAGTCCAACCCGAACGAACCGCCTTCCTCCACATGACTTCTGTCTCCTGTATGACACGTGACAAGCTAAAAACAGGACTTGTTATGCTTTCTCTGAATAATAGCTTTCTTTTCAGCACCTTTTCACAAATTAAATGTATTTCCTTTCAATTCAATCAATATACAAAAGTCATTTATATGAACATAACATAAAATGTTACTTCAGTTCAATCATACATATATTCCAGTTGATCCCAGTTATCAAACAGTCCTCCTGGACAAGCACTCACACGGTTTTGGCAATAAGTTCATGTTTTTAGGCCAAAGGCCTGCAGAATGTAACATCACAAATCAGCAGGCTTACCGTCCAGAAACCGCTGGTTCAATTCCTGTTTGGCTGTACAGGAGGCTCCACTTCTACTTTTAGAAGATATTCAGTTGTATAATTGCAGTTTGTTTGCAGTCACTTTCGTGTGAGTGTAAATGTAGAGTTTGGGGGGGGGGGCGTGGCCAACAGCAGCCAATTTTAATTTAAAGTGACAGAGACCGTGAAGCAGCTCGTTCAGAAATGAGCTCAAATGTAGACAAAACTAAGAATGATTCTGTGCAAAATTTAATGTAATGTGTAATGTATCCCAACTTGTCCAAGAAGCACAAGAGGTCACCTTTAATTTTAAACCCTGCTTTAAATGTATCCAAAACTTTCTCCCTGACCTTTCTGCTGGACTTGTTGGTCTCCATGGTGCCTTTTGGTCACTGTACAAAAGTGAACTCTGTTTACTAATGAAGTGACTGCAGTTACACTAAATGTTTCACAATTCCATTAATTATCTGCCACCTTGTGTTCGTCTGTCACAGGAAAAAAAAGTCACAATAAAGAGCAGAGAAGTTTGTATTTGCAACATAGCAGATGTGGAAAAGCTCCATGCAGACGGCAGCATGACGGGCTGCTGGATATTTTCCTGCGTCTTCACAGCTGCCTGCTTCATTTAGCTTCACTTTTCATAATGTGTGCAAAAACATGCATGTGTCATGTCTGTGAACGCCTCATGCATACAGAAGCTCTGTGAGTTCATGTCTCACCGACCACGACTTTTTACACAGCTGCAAACCGTACAGAGAAATTCCAATTAAAGGACACTTTGAATAAAATATGTGGTTTAATTAGTCAATTTCTCTCTACATTGATTTATAATTATTAATTTACTTCTGATATTTATTCATGATTATTAATTTTACTTCTGTTTAGTTTATTCTTGGTTGCATATTATTCTGTGTTTTCTTATATTTTAGAGAAGGTTAGATAAATGACCATTAAAACAAATGATAGCTTTTCATAATGATGACATATATATTAAACTAGCAGTTGTTGCTCTCATGGCATATTGAATTTATTTCACCTTGTAAAAAACATGGAAAGTATTTATCAAAAGGATCTCCTGTCAGGTCACGTTTAGGGAGGCGGGGTTGTTTTCAAACCATTATTTTAATTAGATTTTCTCCAAAATTAATTAATAATTTGGTTTAATGCAAACACTCCAATATTGAAAAAAAGATGGAATTTATTCAAAATTAATGGAAACAGGCCAATTTCAAAGAATTTTGAGGATTGGAATTTATTTGAATTTTGTTAATAAATTAGCTTAATTAGTTTTGAAAAAGAAAACTCTTGTTCTTCGATTGGTTTTTGAGACGTATTGAAAGTAGTGATTTCCAAGGGAAACGCTTTATTCACATTACAAGTCATGGGGTCAACAACAGGGCGTTACTACTGGCACAAACAACAAGGTAGGCGACAGGAAGTGTTGTTAGCAGATGATGGCACAGCATGTTTTTTAATGACTAATCTCGTGAACAAACTTATTCATATGATTTTAACTGTGTTTCTCATTTAATGGAAACACCGCAATTGCAAAACTGTGTCTTTTCGACATTCACAAAAGGTTGTAATAGAAACAAAACACAGCTGGTGTGTTGCTGTAATGTGTTTGGAGGAAAGTAGCTGCTGATTTTGGCTTTTAGCTGCATCACTGGCAGAAAGAAAAGAACATCCAAGAGACATGCATGAAACCAGAGTCAACATGTGACCTCGTCCATCTGGTGTCTCGACGCCTCCTGTAATCACGCTTCCCTCTGTCATACATCATTTGTCCCAGTCTCTTTCAAGAGCAACAGGATCTGTACATCACCCAGGTTCTCTGCTTTTCTGTCTGAGAAATCGATTCTGCAGCAAGTTTTTTCTGTTTGATGGCTTCCAAAACCGTCAAGGATTTGGGTGGATCTGATGGTTTTCAAGTATCAACTGTATGAACGTAACCTGTTTTTCTAAACTACCAAAATTTTCCAGTCTTAGTTCTAATAGAATAACTAAAGTCATTTAGATTTGCCAGTTCCCAACAGAATGACTGAGAGTTATTTCTGACTCCATAAACTTTCATTTCCTAAGATTTCTATTCCTTAAAAACAACTTTGAAAACCCTAAATTATGACCAATTCAAAACACTCGAGAAAACTAAAATTATACAGTAAATACAAAATGTGGAATTAAAATAAAATTCTTCTATTTCCTATTTTAGATTGTAGATTATTCCTGAGGTGAAACTCTTTGTCTCAAGTGTCCCAAGCTCTTTATTCTTGAATGATCAAACTTTTCTTACTCTGTCTCTAAAATCTGCGTTGTTGACAGAGGAAAACTTCATCACAGGAAATGTCAAGATACTCTCAGCAGTTTCCTGTCCCTGGACAGAGAATCTGATCTGTGCGTCTGCACTGAAGAGCCTCAGTGGCAGATATTATTAGATTTGTTGAGTTTCCGCACCAAAGCTTATGAATTATTTACTGCTCTGCAACAATATCTCATACTTCACAGGTCTGACAATAATGTCAACCCAGATTTTCACAGGGATGTTTTATATTTACATTTCTAAGTGTTATAGTGGGTTATTACTATGTTTTAGAACCTGCAAGACAAAAGCAAAGCATTTAATTCATAATCATCACAAAGCTCTACTAAAGAAAATATTTAAAATCCAATTCAAATTCAAAAAAGCTTCATTTATCCCAAAGGAAAACTAAGCATTGTTGTGACTTTTACCATCCAAGTATCTGTAAAGAGTCACTGCAGATGGTGATGCAAGGAAGAATCTCCTGTAGCAGTCAGTGTTGCTACGCATTTGATGTTGCTTCATTATAGTCTCATAACTGTCAAACATACTAACGTCTCTACAGAGACGTTCCCTTTATTTGCTTTGCTGAGTGTCATGCTGTTATTTTCTCTCCTGATCTGAATCAGGCATCATACATCACATGAAGGGGGAGTATGAAACAGCGCTGAAGCTCCACAAAGCCCACCTGTCGTTGGCGCAGGAGCTGGGTGACTATGCGGCGCAGGGCAGAGCCTACGGGAACATGGGTAACGCACATCATGCGCTGGGCGTCTACGACCAGGCGGTGCGATACCACAGGCAGGAGCTGCAGATCTCTCTGGAGGTGAATTCCTGCAGTCTTCACTTTGATAACTTGGGCTGAAACGATTAACTGCAATCAATCGATTATTCAAATAATCTTCAATTAATTTAATAATTAATTAATTTTTCACTGGAGTACAGACTGAGAAATTGCCGATTTGCTGAAAGAACTAAATGCTGAGAGCCGTAATTAAGCCAAAAATATGAACATGAAAATATGAACAAAAAACTTAGTAAAAAGAACTTTTAAAATAAAACCTGTAGCTCATTATTTAATTAATTGATAAAGAAATACTTTTTTTTTTTTGCATTTTAGGCATTAAAATTTTTTATTTTCCTATTTAAAAATGGAATTGATTTGTGCCATCATTTAATATATTTGTTAAATTGTAGTAAAAATTGCTGTGCTTTATTGAAAAATTTGCAGAATGTGAATTTTTTTTATCCAATTAATCAATTAAACTCTGAATAATTGATAGAAAGATAAATGTGGCAACTTTTGAAAAATCGGAATAATCAATTAATTGTTTGAATAACTGATGGAAGTAATTATTTCAATAATTACTACATTTTGTAGAATGTGCCAATTTAAAGAACAAAAACAAAAAAATGATTAATCGATTAATCATCTGAAAAGTCGATTACTAAAATAATGGTTAGTTGCAGCCATTTTTCTGTCACAAATGTTAAGGAGTGAAAATCACATTTGTCTTGAGTGACTCTTCTGTCTTGGCGCTGCAGGTGAACGATCGCCAGTCACAGGCCTCCACTCATGGTAACCTGGCGGTGGCCTATCAGGCGCTGGGAGCTCATGACCGGGCTCTCCAGCATTACCGTCACCACCTGACCATCGCACGGGAACTCAGAGACACTCAGACGGAAGCCAGAGCCCTAGGCAGGCCAAACAAAAGAGAAAGATGGATTCTTTTAAATAACTTCCTGAGCAGGTGTGCTAACGCTTCTGACTTTGCTCTGCAGCAAACCTGGGGAACTTCCACAGCTGGAGGGGAGAGTATGCTCAGGCTCTGCCCTACTTCCAGCAGTACCTGGCTCTATCCCCAGGGCTGCAGGACCTGGAGGGCGAAGGGAAAGTCTGCCACAACCTGGCCTATGCTCACTACTGCCTGGGACAGTACAAAGATTCTGTCAGGTGAGTGATGCATTGCTACGCAAGTGAAAGCTTTTCTTTTTTGCATACTTGGTGAAAAACCTCCTGATTTGAAACATTTTCGGCAATTCCTCAGGTATTATGAGCAGGACCTGGCCCTGGCTAAAGACCTGCAGGACAAATTAGCACAAGCTAAAGCCTACTGTAACCTTGGTTTGGCCCACAAAGCTCTCGGAGAGTACAGACGAGCAGAGGAGTGTCAGAGATACCTGCTCTCTCTGGCTCAGGCTCTGGATAACACACAGGTCACCCAGCTGACGCTCTGTTCACTCACACACCGTGGAGCCGCTGGTTTTTAGGCAGCAGTCGACATTAACCGCCGGTGTTGTGTTTGTGTTGGTCAGCAGGCGGTTTTCAGGGCCTACGGGAACCTCGGCGACGTGTTTGTGTGTCGGGGGGATCCACCCGGAGCGCTCAGGTTCTACCAGCAGCAGCTGGCTGTGGCTCAGAAAGCTGCCGACCAGAAGATGGAAGCCGACGCGTATGCTGCACTGGGATCAGTTCACAGGTAGTGAGGAAGTTCACCGCCGTGTGCTTTGACCTCTGCACTGTGACAGCGGGTGCTGGGATTACGTTTTGTTTTCTTTGGAGAACAAAATTTGCATCTCTGGATCAGAATCTTTACTTCGATGTTTTTAGAGATTCCCAAAAGGGTCAACATTTCCAAATCCAACATGTTAACAGAGTTAAAGAGAGATTTTACTGTAATCTGCTCAGCCTTACTGTTATCTGCTCTCTCCCACCCTGAAGGAACAGCAAACCTTTCCTGACTTTCCTCTCCCTTCATTTGTATCTCCTCCTCCTCTGCCTCCTCACCCTTCTCTCCCATGCAGGCAGCTCCGCCAGCTGGACGCCGCCCTGTCCTTCCACAGCCGGGAGCTGACTCTCCGTAAGGACCTGGCCGACCCCCAGGGGGAGTGCCGGGCGCTGGGCCGCCTGGCTGCGGTCCACATGGCACTGGGCGACTTCACCACGACCTTCCAGTGCTACGAGGCCCAGCTGGGGCTGGCGCAGGGCCTCCGGGACGCCCGACTGGAGGCGCAGGTCCACGGGAACATGGGCATCACCAAGATGAACATGGCGGTGTTCGAGGAAGCCATCGGATACTTCGAGCAGCAGCTGGCCATGCTGCAGCAGCTGAGCGGCAGTGAGGGCATGCTGGACAGAGGCAGGGCCTACGGGAGCCTGGCCGACTGCTACGACGCCCTGGGAGACTATGAGGAGGCCATCCAGTACTACGAGAAGTACCTGACGGTGGCTCAGAGTCTCAACCACATCCAGCACCAAGAGAAGGCCTACAGAGGCCTGGGAAACGCACACAGGTTGGTGTCAGCTGGTGGAAGGAAAACCCCCAAAACCTGTTCCTTGTTTGTTGGAGTCCTTCCTGTTTTAGGAACCTCTACTTTACTTTCTGACCTATTTCTTCTGAATATTGTTGATTTCCTTTTTCCCTTTTGTAACCCAACTGAAAGGGGTTAATATTTCTAATGTAAAAAATATTTCTATTTTTTACATTTATTTTCCTTTATTTTATTTTTGAAAAACTGGAAATCTGTTGAGTTGACAGGAGGTTTTCCATGCAGTTAGTTTACTGGGACATTGTGTACATGCCCGGAACTGGGTTACATTTATAATTCTGATATTGACTTACAGTAAGGTGAAAGTCTGCCGGCAAAGTAAACATCTGGAATCGAACTGGAGCTAAAAACAATGGAGCTCATTCAAAATGGCAACACAATTGTTTCTCACACAAAACATGAGTACACTTTTATTGTGCATATTCCTGTAATATTGGCTTTCAACTTTTATTTTCTGGTGCTTATTCAGAACAAGGACAAGTTTTTTTTGTTGTTTTTTTTAATCCAGAGAATCCTGGCGAGACGATTGGTAAAAACACACTACGCAAGATATTTTGAGTCATATTTGACTCTCTATGCAAAAACTAGGAACAAGTCAAACAGACAAAAACAAAAAATGAAAGTAATGATTTTTAGGTATTTATGCAGCATATAGTAGGTGAATTCAGGAAGAAACCACCACAGGCTTTAAATTTTAGTTTTGAAGGTTTTCAAACTGTAAACTTTGTAGTTCTTTGTAGTTTGTAGTTTATGGGCACCAGAACTTCTGAGGACCCCATGACCACTTCCTTTCTCCTTCTTTTCTAAAAGGGCTAGTTAGCTCTGGTTAGCTTAAGTTATTCTTTAGTTTTTTTCTCCTGTTTTATTCCTAAGTTTTTTGTCACAACCATGATGTGTCAACACCGTAACTGACAATTTACAAAACTTTGATGAAATTTTGTGAAATAAAAGCTT
>CAEGAF010071677.1:0-11006 GCA_903067075.1 Micropoecilia bifurca | reverse complement strand
GTGTGTGTGTGTGTGTGTGTGTGTGTGTGTGTGTGTGTGTGTGTGTGTGTGTGTGTGTGTGTGTGTGTGTGTGTGGGTGGGTCTCCATGTGAATAGGTGTGTGTGTGGTGATGGGAGGAGGGTTGGGGGCTGCAAGCAGCCACTGGAGCGGAAAGAGTGCTTGAGATGGGAGAGATGTAGATAACGCAGTGGAAAACAAACTTCCATTTTTTTCCGTAGATTTCTGAGAGCCAGGCTCCCCCCGGTTTTGCACGGATCAAACATCTGACCGCTTTTCTCCTTTAAGAATATATTAATTGACCATATTGTCCAATTTTACGGCGAAAGGCGAAGGTCTATTATCATACATGCATATGCATTAGTACTGCGTATTTTCCTGGCAGCGCCGCGCCACCCAATAAGCCACACTGTCATCTGCTTGCTTCTTGTGTTTTCTTTACGCCAGAATTGAGGGTATTTGCTTGAAACATTTTTTTTTCATGTATATATGCGTTTCCTTTTTCCTGCATATCACTGATGGCCGTTTGTTGCTTTAGTTTGGCTGCGTATCAGCACAGACCTGAACCCATGTCTGAGTGCGGAGTGGATGGAGAGGGACGGGTGGACAAATGGATACATGTAGGCATGAGAAAGGAGGAGAGACGCAGCTCATTCTTCTCCGTCATGATTTGGAAGGCTGCTTGTCATATTAGGGGGAATAAAACTGAGTCGTACTCAGTTCAGGGATGTATGGGAATGTTAGCCCAGGCCCGATAGGCCGGATCCAGGCCTGATCAAAAGGAAGAGGGCTGAAATAATTACTGCACTCAGTGGGACTTGGAAACGACTGGACCTTTGCTCCAAAAAAAAAAACGTTAAAAGAAAACGTCTATTGGTGATCTGCACCACCATGTCCTAAACCACCTTCCCTGAGTTAAATGTATTGCGCAATAAATGAATAAATAAATAACTTTGTTTATTTAAAACCACATTTTTTTCATTATTTTTCTTTTGATAACTTCTCATTACAATTTCTTCCAGCCTCCCCAACTTCAAAAATAATATACTATTAATGAAAGATGCTTGCTTGAATGTTTTAATGTGATTAAATTTATACCAGCAACTGGAGTTTCCAACACAAATGTTGGAAATTGTTCATTCTGCTACTCTCAAACTCTGCAGGGGTGAAACGTAACTAGTTAAGAACAAGTCTTCTGTACTTAACCGACAGAAAACTTTGTATTTCTTTAAAGGAGTTTACAGACTTTCTTAGCTTGTTTTAAATACTTTACTTGGTTACATTTGAAATCAGACAATCAAAAGTAAACGCCAGTAAAAAATGGCATTGATGCTTCTGCTGGGTTAGTAATCAGAACTCATCTTGTTGCATTAATTGGATGATGGAGGAAAAACTCAGAACGAGGTTCAAGTTAACCTCTGAGAAGTAGAAGAAAACCTATGACCCCTGCATGAGGGGCCAGTGTGAGGAAGGCAGCAGCTTTGTCCTACATCGTAAGCTCAGCTTGGTTTATGTTAAATATTATGACAGTGTAAATATTCAGAATAATATTACAGAGAACAGAAGCTTCATGCAGTGAAGAATGCAGAGGGTTTGGTGTAACGGAGAAGGATGCTGAGATGATCGCCTGCAGTCTACACATGTGTAGAAACCTGAAGACACAAGTTGAGAAATAAATGTATCTTTAATAATTACACACAATTTTACAAAGCCAATTCACAATCCTAGAAGCCAACAAAAACTTGAAGACTTATTGAAAGACGTATTGCAGTTTTGTTATTTTAGGGGTCAGCTCTGTTTATGAAATGTTTTCAGAAGGAAATAGTCCTTTCATACGCATTAATTTGCCTTTTCTATGCTACACTATTGTAGGTATATTTTCTGAAAGACTGCTGGTATTGTTGGTATTCAATTACTTTTATTCAGAAATATTTCCTGGTATACAAAATGTGAATAGTAAAGGATTGTTCATATATATCTATTTAAAGCATCAGGGTAGGACAGTTTAATCTACATAATAATTTAGTCTGTGAAAAATTGGAAAAATTTCCACATATTGTCCATCACAGAGTTGATGTATCATACTATAGCAATTACATTTTTCCTGAAAGAAATCAGGAAAAATATGCAGCTAATTGATACAGTGGCTTCCAAAAGTATTCATACCCATACACTATAATCACAAACATAAATATATTTCTATGGGATTTAATGTGAAAGACCAATACAAAGAGGTATTCAATTATGAAGTAGAAAGAAAATTCATTATACTGCATTTGAAATATTTTATATAAACAAAAAACTGAAAAGTGCGGAGTGTAACAGTTTTCAGCTGCCTCTGAGTCTATACTTTGTGGAACATTCTATTGCTACAACTCCAACTGCAGGTTTATCAGGGTTCCTCTCTACCAGATTTGAACATCTAGTGACTGAAATATTTGATCATTCTTTTTTGGAAAACGGCTGAAGCTCAAGACAGATCAGGTGGGGGACATTTGTGAGCAGCAGTTTTCAGATCTTGCCACAGATTCTTGATTGGGTATAGGTCTGGACTTTGACTGGGTCATTTAAACACATGAATATGTTTTGTTTTAAACCATTCACTTGTAGCTCTGGCTTCATGTTTAGGGTCTTTGTCCTGTTGGAAGGTGAAACCAGTCTGAAGTCTTTTAATCTTGAGTCTGGGTTGGTCTGCAGACTCCAACAGGTTTTCTTCGTACACTGCCCTGTATTTGGCTCCAGCCATCTTCAGCTCTGACCAGCTTCCCCACAGCATAAAGTTGCCACCAACATATTTGACAGTGGCGATGAGGATGTTTCAGTTCTCCACCACACATAGCATTTTGCATTTAAACCTAAAAGTTTAAATTTCCTCTGACCAAATCACCTTCTTTGACACGTTTGCTTTGTCGCAAACATGGCTTCTGGCAAACTGCAAACAGGGCTTCTTATGATTTTTTTTTTTTTTTTTTTTTTTATTCAATGGCCATTCATCAATTCTTCCATAAATACTACATTTATTGAGTGCGTGACAAATAGATGTCCCATTGACAGACTCCCCCTGTGGGTCTCTGAATTTGGTCCATCGTCATTTTGGGCCTCTTGGCTGCATCTCTGATCATCGCTCTCTCTCCTTGTATGTTTAGGTCAACAGTCGTCTCTTGCTGGGTTTACAGTTGTCATCCTCTTTCCATTTCTCGATGATGGATTGAACAGTGAGATTTTAAAGCCTACTGTACATTGCTTTAAACTTCTCAACTTTATTCTTGACCTGTCTTGTCCGAAAAAAATTAACTTTGCAGTTTATTTGGAGATCTGTGCAACTTGGCAAATTAGCAGGACTTTTATGAGTCCGACATGCCTGTAATATACAACTAAAATACAACTGTTTCAAAACCGTGCACAGTTAAAATGGAAGCTCATCTAACTAGTCTTCTGTGAAAATGCTTCACAATATGAGTAAGTCTTCTCTTTTATGCATAATTTCCTCCAAGGTCAGATTTGACTGAAGCACATTGTGCCTGTGCTTTTACAACTCCGCAGAATAACCTCTATGCATCACTTTAAAGTTAGGTTGCTATCATCATTGTGCTCAGACAAGCGGTTTGTTTCTTTATTGTGGAGTGCTTGGTAGATGAATGCAGCACAAAAGCGAGGAGAAAAAAAAAGGAGTCACTCTGCCTCACATTCTGTCTGAACATTTTGTTTATTTTGAACATGCTCACTTCGTTGGCCAGTTGGTGTGATGTGCTGTTTCCAAGGCAAACCGTTCAGGCAAATTCACTTCTTATCGGAGCGAGAAAAATGTCAACAAAATTGAAATGGCAGTTTGTAAAATGAACCTAAACCCCAAAAGTGTGCTCACAAAAACAAAACGGAGGGACAATGTTGCATTGCACTTACTCTACCAAAAACACAAGCACACGGATATCTGTGGTTTAGCCTAAGAGTCTTAATTGGAGATGTCATGCAGTCTAACTTAATGTTCACTGCATGCTACAGGTTTTTTTTTTGTTTTAAGTCTGGCCAGCAGTGGATGTCGTGATTTTTACTGACCCAATCAAAGGCAGCGACGATCTTAAATGGAACACGTAAATGTGACTGTCCATAACAAAACAGGAAATGAATCTTTTGGGTTATTTACAGAGGTTGAAAATGTGAATGCTAGGGTTTCTATTGATGTCAGACACATGGAAATAAAAATGAAATTAAGATATGGCTGTTGAATGTTGACACTTTGGAAACCAGATAATTGAAAAAGCAGCAGAAGAATTGTCCTCAAACCTTATCAGCTACCTGAGAGTGTTAACAAAGGGTTAACTTCACAAAAGTGCTGTGACAGAGGCTTGATTTTCCAGGTTGTACAGAAATGTCTGCAGGGCAGAGATGAGGGATTCAGATGGACGATGGTGACGATGCACAGTGCAGAGGTATGACGATCATGGAGAAGCTGCAATCTATAGGATGACTGACAGGAGGACGTCCTCAAAGTCCAAGGATGGAGTACAGAGCTGAGGGCGACCTGGGTCCCAAAAGCAGAGCAGAAGTCCTCCCAAAACTTGAAGACAATTTGAGGGCCCCTGTCAGAAAGGACCTGTGAGGGCAAAAGATATATTTTACCAGTCGCTGAGCAGTTTCTAGTGAGGTAGGACGTTTTCTCAGAGGGAAGGAGAGGCAGAATTTTGAGAAGTGGTCCACAATGGCTAGAATGATGGAATGCGGGATGACAGGCAATCAGGAAGAGACAAAAGTTGCAAAAGCCCTTGGGTGGAACTTAGGGGTTCAGGACATGGGGACATATGTGATAAGCCTGAACATACTCTTTTACATCCCTGTGTAAAGAAGGCAGCCAAAGATGGTGCTGGATGAGACAAATGGTACATCCCACATCAGGATGGCATGTGGACCTTCTTGTGAACTGAAGTCCAGTTAGGGAGACTGTTACTAGGATTGGGTTCAGTACTTTCTACACAAGAGGTGGAAGAAGGGTGTCAAAGGTTGGATCTTTACCAGAGGATAATTGTCTGGAGGGAGCATCAGGTTTGGTATTCTTTGAGCACTGATGGCAGGACGATAAAGTGAGGGAAAAAGATTGACTATCTGGTTTGGCAAGGGTTTAAGGGCTTGACTTTCTGAAGGTAAGAAATGTTATGGTCAGTACAGAAAATGATAAGGTGTTCAGCTCCCTCCCAACTGGTGATGCTATTCTTGGACAGAACCAAAGGGAACATTGTAAGAAGAACCCAAACTAAGCAGGTATAGACAATGGACGGATGGAGAAATTCATCCATTTGCATTGTCCTTTGTGATCTTGCGCTGATGTACTTTGATGTCAGAGACCAAAACTTTTCATAGCGTTCTGTTTTCTCCTCTGTTTAACTGTTTATATGACATTAATGCAAATGAATAAAGTATGTAAACTTCTTAGTTAAAACGCAGCTGCATAGTTTAGCACATCCAGAATCTACTTGCAGATACGTTCCTATGAATTGAACTCTTTCTGTGACTTTGGGACTGAAGGAAAAAGAAGAGTTGGGAAGGCAAAGTGAGGGATTTATTGCCTTGTTTTTCTATCCACATGATTGTTATGGTGTGAATTCCAGTCTGCGTGTGTGTATGTATGTATGTGTGTGTGTTCCTGAATGAATCTAGATGAGACACAAAAAGCTGCATTATGCATAGAGGTTCACGATAGGCAATATTCTTGCCTCTACAGCATACATATTCATACTCCATTTTCATATCCACAGCAAAAACAAGTGGAGACGTGTGAATTGCTAAGACATGTTTTAGTAAAAAAATAATAATAAATTGCACCAAAACAAGTAATGTATAATGGTTAATGGTTCGCCTCACAGAATGTATCCTTCTCCGTGCTTCAGAAATAATCTTCAATCTTCTTCGCTGCAATCCAGTGGTCTTGAGCTCCAGTCCTCAGCGGCTGGGGTCCTGCAACTTTTAGACGGGTCTCTGCTGCAGCAAACCTGGCTCCAATCTTAGCCGATTAGCATAGCTCTATAGAGCTCTGTCTGCATGCTGGTGAGGCAGTCTAAGCTGTGTTTAAACTCGAAGGGAATCATCTTAAAATTTAGTTCTGGGGTGTGACTTTAGGGACTCTTGCATCCCCAAAATCCTCCCTTCATTTTCAGACTTCAAGCAGAAAAAAGTTATTAGCTGTTCCAAAAGGAAAAATAAAAGAAAACAATCCCAAAGTATGATGCTGCGCCTGATGCGTTTCACTGTAGGGATGGTGTCTCCTTTTTGAGTCTTGTTTGGCTTTGTGTGTTTGGGTTGTTCATATAAAAAAAAAAGTACAACAATACCAGAACTTTCCAGAAGGCGTTGTTTTTGTTTATCTTTTAGCTCAATTATACAGGATACAAGGCTTACTAAATCTTTAAAATGATCCAATATGACTTCATGCTTTGCATCAGAAAAACATCCAAATTTGTATTTATCAAACACAGCAACTCTTGTCTTTTCCTGCCACTTTTTCTGACAGGCGATGGTGTGTGATTTTATGGCCAGAGGGAAAGTGTTAAATCCACATAATATTTCCTGTTTAACTCATCCACATTGTAATCACACTGCTGTAGGAAACCGATGTCCGACTTTCCTGGTTTTCATGTGTGTGTGCGTGTTGTTCTGCAGCTGACTTAGAGATCAGGAGAGCATTATTCCTGACAGGATATGGGTGGCTGGTCAGGAGGGGAGAGGAGGAGGCTCTCAGGTACAAAGGTGCTCAGAAGCAACTGAGAGAGTGAATGTGTGTATGTTTCTTTCTGTGTGAGGTGATGTCAAAGGGATAGAGAGGTTATTGTTAAATCACTGGCTCAGTTTTGATGTCAAACTCAGCCAACAGCAAAGGCAGGGGAGTACAAAGAGAAAAAGAGAGAGAGGAGGAAAAAAAGAGATGCAATCGTTGCTCGGATGCACGCGGATGGGCCTGTGGATGTATTCGTGCACGAGCAGAGAAAAGATGACGAGCAGATAGTGAGACAACGTTGTAGCAGCTACTCTCTTCAAAAATAGGAATTTAGGTCAAGTTCAATCCGTCGGTGCTGTTTGATTCGGCGTCAATCATTTTCAAAGGCTGTGAGGGAAACCAATCTGCACTTTCAGCACCATGGAGAGCGCCACAATGTGCTGCTGAGCAACGCTCTAATGAGGGACTCTAACGTGAGCAAACAAGGAGGAAACCACTAAAAGACGATGTCGGTGACACGGTCTTCCTTCTTCCTGTGGTCAGTTTTAACTTCCAAAGTAACATATTTATAGGATATGATAAAAACTAAATTAACGGAGTGCTCCAGTCTATGGAACAGCAAATATAAAAGCCAAAAAATATTCCTTTATACAAAGCTGCATAGACAGGTCTATATATTGTAGTAGAAAATGTATTATTTCTGGTCCAAATATGTTATATAAAACAAAAACTGTTTTTGCGGATTTTTTTTCTCTTTTTCCATCTAAAATGTTTATTTTTATATTTTGTATTGCTCAATTTTCTCCAAATGATTCTGATTGGAAAATTAAGGGAACATTCAGAACATTTAACGGCACTATCGCTCGCTTTTTCGTTTTGTTCTCCAATCCAAAGAGAACCTAAATTCGTGGCCTCTTTCTGTTATCTTGTAGTTGTCAACTACTATTAACAATGACGGAGACGATCAGTAAAAAATTCAAGATTAAGAGCAATTCAACGCCGTCTTTAAACCTCGATTGATGAACGAGCCCCTTTATTCTCTGAGGATGTAGAAAATTGAAAAGATTGGATTGAATAAATCCAGGCATTGTTGGTACAATCCAGGGGAGAGAGAGAAAAGAGGAATTAATTAAGTATCAATGTCTGAGATAAAAATTCTCTGGCTTGGGGCATCACATCTCCCCCTGGCCTGCAGCCAAGCTGAGCTCAGCACTTCCTCATGATCCTCAGTCCCCCCCCCTTTTCCCTTTCCCTTCCTAATCCCAGCCAAACATACACAGAAACAGAGATTTTCATGGATGTCTTAATACCCCACTTTAGTTTGAATAAGGGTGTTTTGAGAGGGGGAGGATGTTATGAAAGCGTATCTGCTAGCCGTGCTCAATCTGTGCCACGGCAGCATTGTTTTACAGTGAGCCATGTGTGGTTTCCAGTTCCTCTGCTCAGACAGCGACACAGAGGGTTCCTCCTGCAGCTGAGGCCTGGAGAATCACAAGCAACAACTTCTCTAGCTTAGAGCACATAATCAGAAAAAAAAATTGGTTGAAGTTGTGACATATTTTTGTCCTACTCAGAGTTGGGTGGGTGCAGCTTATTACATTATTGATGGTTGGATAATGCATATGAAATTGGACAATTTGCAGCAATTTGCAGTAGTTTGGAACATGGAGGAAGTTGTTTGGGTTAATGTGAAATTGATGAACATACAGCTCTGGAAAATATTAAGAGACGGCTGCAAAATGAGCTGTTGTCTGATTTTACTCTTTATAGGTTTATGTTTGAGTGAAATGAATATGCTAATTAATTAATTAATTAATGCTAATTAATATTTTGTTCTTATTTTATTCTATGAACTACTCGCATGTCTCTAAAATCCCAAGTAGTATTGAATCAGTTCTTTCAGACCTCAAATGATGCAAAGAAAACAAGTTTATATTCATTCAGAAACAACAATGCTGATGTTTTAACTCAAAGAGTTCAGAAATCAATATTTGATGGAATAATCATGAGGTTTTCAATGGGGTTCTGTGCAGTGGGTTCTTTTTTATACTGAGCTGAATACACAGGGGTTTGCATACTGTGGGAATGCAAGTTATCAATTAAGAAGCTAAGCTAAAACTGATTGATCTCATTGATTGACGACGATATATTCATAAGCAGACATTTTCTTAAAAACCCGTTTTCTCTTGTCTTTGTATGAGTTGAAATGCCATCTTTTAAATAATATGCTAATTAATATTTTTTTGAATAAGAAGCACATCATTATATTTTAACAATTTTCTGTGCCAGCTGTATTGAACACTGACTGGATAAACAAAACATTTTCTCTCACATTATTAAACGTCAACATAATTCTAAAAAAAATAAAGAACAGGAACTTTTGGTGTTCCTGCTTAAAAAAGGTAAAGAAAATAAAACACTTAATCCCCCATGAACAGATTGATGTAGAACCATCACTGAAACACAGGATGACATTTAATTTCAAAGTTGCTAAAATTTCCAGTTCTGCTATCCCTCAAAATCAACCATGGTTTTTTTTGGCATTATGTCTTTTTCTGTCATGTTACAATTTTTTTTTATGAAACTCTTTGAGGGCAGCTGAATGAGCACTATTCAGGTTTATTAAGGCACTTGACAAGTGTGTCTTTAAACAAATAAACAAGAAGGTAATTTAAATATATCTGTGAAATGGAGAGAAAAGGACAGATGGTTTTCCGATAGTATTGATTGCACAAATAAAAAAAGTCAAGCTTACCTTAGGAAGACATGAAATCCAAAAAAGACAAACTTTTGAGTAAATGATTGATTTTTATTTTACAGACAAATAAATTTAGTCAAAAACCAAGCAAGGAAAACAACACAAAGGCCCATAAACAACTAGGTGGCGGTAGAAAGCATATTCTGACTTCCTTTATTTTACAATGTATTATATACTAACTACAAATATGTCATAATTTACATATTTAAAACAATTTAGTTTTCATCAACTGCTGCCAAAGCACTTCTCTTTTTGGCAACATTTGGGATTGTTAAATACTGTGATTACATTAGTTGCAATTAGATTCTTCCTCCATCATCAATGGAGTCATACTCATTGTTACAAGTGTGACTCCATATTGTGCAGCTCTAGTTAGAAATTTTTCTTATTTTTACACATTTAGCCTTAGACTGTGTCTTTGAACTTCAAATGTAAGAGGCCGCCTCACATTGCCTTGACTAAAAGTTGTATTTCTTAATTTGCAACCAATTTGCTGTTGTTCTCTACTTTATCTCTCTCTTTTTTTCTTTTTTTTTACAGTTTGTGGACTTTATTTCACGACTTTACTTGCTATTATAAGAAGAATGAAGCCTGTTACTTTTTTACTGAAGTCTCTCAGGCATCTCTTGTCAACAGACTCCAACGTTGTTGAGCTTTTTCTTTAGAGTTATGAAACCAGATTGAGTAAATTGCAAGATGTTGTTCAGGTTGAAGCCCCATAAAGAATTCAAAATACTGAGGAGTTAAATGCTCTGTAACAATGAACTAGAATTATTATCTTTCCTCGTTTGCAGATGGTCTAAATTACCCAATTTTACATCCTGCAGGTTTATTTTGTCGTTTTAAAAAATGAGCCGTGGTTGTCTTGTTTCGTACTTGTTTGGTATGTGATGTCGCCTCTAACGGGTTCTCCCCGTCTCTGTCACCCCAACAGCCAACAGTGAGGATGTTGTCTCTACTCGGCTGTACTTTGTGAACGCCTCCCTGCAGCGAGTGACCTTCTCCAGCTCGGTG
This sequence comes from Micropoecilia bifurca, assembly GCA_903067075.1. Classification (NCBI taxonomy): domain Eukaryota; kingdom Metazoa; phylum Chordata; class Actinopteri; order Cyprinodontiformes; family Poeciliidae; genus Micropoecilia; species Micropoecilia bifurca. The sequence continues at coordinate 530 of CAEGAF010071677.1, read as the reverse complement.
GGGGTGTCCCTGCCCTGCCCCGCGGGCGGCGCCCCCCATGCCGTCCTGCGCTGGTACCTGGCTGCCGGAGACGACATTTACGACGTGCCCCACATACGCCACGTGCATGCCAACGGCACCCTCCAGCTCTACCCTTTCTCCCCCTCTGCCTACAACAGCATCATCCACGACAACGAGTACTTCTGCACCGCCGAGAACCAAGCGGGCAAAATCCGAAGTCCCAGCATCCACGTTAAAGCAGGTGAGGCTCAGGCAAGCTGCAAGCAAGTGAAGTAGATGATCTGGCATTTTTGTACGTGCAGACAAATTTGGCAAGTTGAAAAGCTATTTTATTTTATTTATTTATTTTATAATCTCATTTCACTAAGGGAAATAGGTTAATTACACGCAAACTGAACTTTTCAAGCATTTGTTTGTGTCAATAATGAGGATTTTTTGCTTTGTTGTTAAAATTTTACATAATATATCAAATAAAAATGAAAACGTTTTAATACACAAATGATGACTTGATTAAAAATATGTTTAATACT
>CAEGAF010071646.1:0-21103 GCA_903067075.1 Micropoecilia bifurca | reverse complement strand
GTATACTTCAGATATACTTATAGGTAGTACACTTAATAATTAGCATACTTAAAGTGTACTTTCACAAATGAAAGTATGTTTAAAGTATACTAAAGTATACTTTTTTTTACCAGGGTACACACACACATTATACATATTGGGACCCTAAACAAGGCTGCTTAAGTTAAACTAAAGTATTTTAAATAAGGTCTAAATGTGTACTTAATGACATCCTCTTTCCTTCCCTGATAAATATATTGTGTAACAAAAGCTACTTTGCCACAAAAATTAAATTATGTTCCATTTATGCAAGGTAGAAATGTGTCGTGAATTAAGTCAGGAAAGACTAAATTAACATAATAACGTATAACATATTTACAAAAACCATAATTAAACTTTAAGACTGGAACTGTGACAAACAAGGTCTGCCAAAGAAGCAAAGTTTATCTGGCCATTACTCACAAAGCAGAGGATGGCAAAGAAAAGAGACATCCAAAGCACCAGCAAAATCTTACCTGCATCTGTGTTTTCAGACTGCCTGAGTTATTGTTTGACTATTTATTATCCAAACATGATTTTAGTCCAAGTGGTAATTATAACTTCTGCTCAATCAACTGTGTGCCAGTCCTCTAAAGTACCCTGAAAACATGTCTTTGTTTGACTGTATTTACAGTCTATGTTTCCTCTGTGTAACTGTGCTATCAACTGGATGCACTCAACTCCCCGCAGCAAAGTCTGTAGTTTGTTCCTTTTGTCCAACGTAGCTTCCTTCTGCTTCAAGTTGTTTATTTCCCTCTCCAGGATATCTGTAGGCACAGCCTTCACTGGCATCTGTGTGTGCAACTGATGTAACATGTGATTTGTTCCCCTTGTTGGGGAAAGAAAACTCGTAGCTAGTGGTAGACTGGGGTCCAGATGGCACCCAGGTTAGGCTGTTTACTGAGAGATACTTTGAAGTAAATTCTGCTCAGTCTTTTCCGGAGATGGCTGCAACGGAAGGGTTCCGGGACTTAAAATAAGAGGAGATGCGATGACAATTTCATTCTTCTTCAAAAAAGACTGAATCACGTTAAAAAAAAAATGCTGCATGGGATACATTTAAAATGATACATTTAAAATAATTGTAGTAAGACAAGATTCCATTCATCTGTCAAAATGATCATACAAAGTAAAGGTAATTTCCACTGACTGATGCTGCCTCCACCATGTTTCAATGAGCACAGCATACGTACCACACTGATGTTCTAACTGAAAATGTTAAGAAGATCCAAGAGCATCACATACATGGATATGGAGAGGTATGTCAGTGTGTAAGAGGTTCAACATGAGCCTCTTACATCTTTGTCTTGTTAATGCTTTCTTTGCCTTGGAGGATGACTGTGCATTGGAAAAGCAGCAGTTGTGCGGCTAGTCCAAACTCTACATTTTCAGATGATTTCTTTAAAATATTGTTTGACAACCCAACTCTGCCTTAAACTCCCACGCAACTTTATCCCTGACTTATCTGCTGAATCCCTTGGTCTTGATGATTTTGTTTGTTCAGTTATGTTCTTTGACAGAGCAGCTGAAGTTATACTCGGATAAAATTAAACAAAAGCGGACTGTATTTACAAATTAAATGCCTTCTGAGGTTAATTGGTTTATGCTGGATTTTATGTTTGAATATCAGAGTAAAATGCACTCTGAACAAATTAATGCAACACTTTTATTTTTTAATAATTCAAAAACAAGATGTAAACATTCAGTGGGAATGATTACATTGACATTGTAATGAGTTACAATGTTAAATTAAAAAGAAATTAAATGTTCAATATACATTTTCTTCACTCAGAATGTCTACTGTTATGCTGAAATACTCAAGCTTTTCATTGCATTCACCCGTTAAAGAAGTTCTGAATGTTACGTTTTCATCATGAAGTTAAGACAGAGTTCACAACGAGTTTCCAAAGAGCAAAACAACGAAAAGTATGACGCTAAAAGAAATGAGCAAGAAACAGAAGAATGTATGTGTGAGAAATTAATGTGCGAGGCTGCACACAAGACTTCACCTGTAAGTGAATGTGAGCGCCGGAAGGCAGCAGAAACGCAGCATGTTGGAAAAATGGGTAAATTATGGATGCAGAAAGGTACAAACGGAACATGTGGTGAAGTTGGAGTTAATGGAGCTTGTAGACTTTGCTAAATTCCTGCCTGTGGAATTCTTAATTATAGTCACAAACACAGGGACGAGTCCATTACTGCCTCGGTGAGCTCTGCATCCTCCAATAGATTTTTGATGTGACTTGAAGAAACACCCGAGTTATCCTTCTGTGCCTTTGAAAGTATATCTAAGGATGATTTCAAAAAAGGCCCGAAGACATAAGCACATCATGTTCATTTTATCTGATATGAGAGCCATTAAAAAATTATATTTATATTAATAAAAATATACATTTACATACTTTTTTTTCATTAGCCAAACAATTAAAAAAATCCTGGATAGCATCTTGTCAGACCTACTTGTTCCACCTAAACAGCCCTGACATGTGCTGGGTTTTGGGGTTTGTGGAGATGATGAGTTGGCAGTGGGTCTTTTGGATAATGTATCTTGTATTTTTTATTTATTTTTTCCGGTGGTACCACTGTGTATTGGGCTTGTTCCATCTCAACCGGAGCAGATGCTTGATCTGATTAAGGTGTGGGCCATTCTGAATCCTTGAAATGCCTTCGGCTTTATGTTTCTCTGAGTCATTTGTGAGCAGTTGTCCCAGACCATTGCTGTTTGCATTCTGAGTTTTTTGAGAAAGGTTAGCTGTTGATTAAAACTTAGGAGGGCAAAATCTTTATGCGACTGCATATTTTTTACAAAATGATGATTACTAAGTATGATACTTTTCATGAGGTGTGATATTTTTAGCTATTTTTTTTTCTTTTTTAAAAAACAAAAAAACTATAGAAACCCTTTATTTAAGCAACAGAATCCCAAATTATTTTTTTCAACATCACACTGGCAGTATGGAGAATTTCACAGTTTAAAATAACACAATAAATTATTTTTCAAGCTTGCTTTAATATAATATACTTTTGAAATGATTTTGTATGTATTAAAATGTATTTAAATCTGTTGAGCTCATTAAAATTGTATGCCATGGATCTATAGTCTATGAATTAATTCAATTAAAAAACACAGAAAAAAAATCTTAACGAGAAGCAGTTAAACTCTATGGAGCACCACTAGTGACAATAATCAACAATACAAAAGACCAAGTCCAATCCAAAAACACTTAACACCCACTTAATAGAAGGTGAATCAAACGTGTTTATATATTTGAGTCTGTATGCATAATTTTGACCTACTGTAGATTTAGAGACAAAGTACTATGAGTTCAAACTTCTTATTACATTTGTTTTATTTTTCTGTGTTTGGTAATTGGAAGTGTTGGTGTGACTATTAGATTAAAAATTAACAAATTAATATTTGTTAATCTTGAAATTTTAGAGCACAGTTAAAATCTTGATATCTCCAGTTCTTAATCTTATTATTTATGTACCATCTGTAAATAACAGACGACTGCAATTTATCTTTATTTTGCAAATGCAGCGGTTTCCTGAAAAACATAAATGAACAGAAGAAAACTGTATTCATGTTGTGTGTTAAACTGAAACGTTATTAATTTGCTATAATGAAAACTACTTCTTAAAGATTACAATAATTGCAAAAATATTTTTTAATCTATTTTCTGTTAAATAAACAACTTTAAAATTTGCAAAAAGAAAAAAGGAAAATGTCCCTTTAGCATTCAGGTTTTCCTGTGAGCTCCTTTGTATCTCTCATAAGGATATCACACCATTAAGTTTCATTTGCTCTGAGGCAAGTGCTCAGGTAATTGCAAAATGATGATCATGTTGTTTTCCCCTCACATTCAGTGAATTAAGGAGGAAATTTTCAAACATCATCATAAGTCTTCTTGTTCCCCCCGAGAAGACAGAGCCCTGAAAAGATGGATGGCAGGAAAAACGGAGGCGATGAAACAGTGGATAGGGATTGGAGGGATGGTGGCGGGATCCACTAACCGTCCTGCTGTTTCTCCTCATGTGGCCCTCAGCTTCATGATAAAGAGGTGCATCCACAGTGAGCTAATTAAAAGGAAACACTAACATCATTTTGTTGCGGCCATATTTACGGACAGATGAGGCTCAATAAACCAAACTAAGAAATTGGATTCTGTTCGCCTCTCGTGTCATAAAGTAAGACAACCTCGTTTGGAGTTACTGCATGCTGGTGACTCAGCTCAACCGCAGTCCTCAGAGTATTGTTTGTTTTGGTTGGAGCTTTTAACATTGCACATCTATCACTTTTTATTTCGGTCTTAAATCAGAACTGTTGATTTTATTTTACCACCGTAATTTAATATAAAAATCAACTGAGCTTAGTGAGCCTCGTAAACAAACTTTCTAGACTGTGTTTTGCTGAAGTATTCATACCCTTTGAACAATTTTACCCATTTGTTTACAACCACAAAACTTGCTTGTATGTTATTGAGATTTAATACCACAGAGCAGTAGAAAGAAACTCATATTTGTGAGGCAGACTTTACCTTTTATCACTCCACAAGAAATTAGAATGCAGGAATTTATGGGGGTAATAATAAACCACTGACAACACATGTATACACACATACATGTATAAAAGTAATAGAAAATGTATTCAGATCACCACAAACACACACACGTACTGTATATATGTATACATATAAATTGGTCATAACTTTAAATATTGATGCGTTAAATACTAAATGCAAACTTGTCTTTTAAGTGATAACAACTACATGTTTAAATATTACATTACAGATCATAATACACAAAATTTGCCCTAAGTCACTACAGTGTCTAGCCTGTGACTGGAAATCATCAGTTAGTGTTGCAGTGGCCAGTGCTTCAGTTTCTTTCACAGAGTTACATGGACCAAAACAATGTCTTCATTTTCAATGTACAAAAAAAAGACACACACACACACACACACACACACACACACACACACACACACACACAAAACATTTTATCTGCTCATAATTTCCCAGAAGCTGCTGTCCTTTGCCTTTGGCTGCAGTTCAACTATTTCCGTGTCCACTCTATTAGGTAAAGAAAATACACTCCATCTCTGTGGATACAGTCTCAATGCCAGTGGTGAGAAATTGATTTATGATTAATTTGAAAACGTCCTCCATGACATTTCCTGAAAAAACCCTATTCGATTCGTTTTAACCCAGATGAACACTAGGTAAAGGATTAGCATTGCTCACATTCTCCACCAGCGTTTTGAAGTTTGGGAAGCATGACAGTCTCTCCTTCCTCAGCTGTGTGGTCCACAAACACACTTTGGCTTCCAATGCATCGGCAGGACTGGACTCCTGATCCAGTTAGGATTTACAGTCTCTGCTACAATCCTTTTGCACTTACAGTGTTAATGTTTATTACAAGTGTAATTGCGTGAGAACAACCTGCAACTTTGCTACTGATTACCTGCTGACGTATTACACAGAGATAAGTGTGGAAATCTAGAAACATGAGCCTTTGCAAAATCAAGTTATTAAAAAGAAATATGACTGCTTTACTGGTGAACCATCAGTGGTAACAGGTACCAAATCATAAATGTGGGTTTGGTACGCCATTTATGAGGCGGTTTAAACTGCTGTTTGCAGCTGTTCTCACCCCGTCCTTCCCTATATCGACGGAAAAACTTCCTTCATGGATGAGTCTTCAAACACCAAGAGTTGTTTTGTGTCTGCAACGTCATAAATGGTCAGATTTCATTGGGAAGCTTCCAAAGAAATGCCATAGCAGTGTTGAGATATGTTCTCTGATAATAACTAGATTCTCCTGGCTCAATTGGTAAAACCCAGCGGTAAATTAAAGATGGCCTTTCTATATCAGATTTGTTTTTATTATATTTAAATAAGGTGTCCACAGGCATAAAAACACATTCATAAGTTGACTCAACACCTGTAAATGTTTTTTGTGTGTTATCCTACAAGACTCACATGAGGCTCTTTACAAGTTCTTAGTTTCTCAGTGGACTTTGTGAACAGCTGCTGTTGCTTCTTTAATGCTGGCTAACTTGGTGACTTTGCTGGGCCACAATGTTAGGTGGGAAATCTATTTTGAATTTTGTGTGGACCGTGGCATGATTTTGTTCCAGGTGGCTTTTATTGCTGGCATAAATGTTCATGTCCAAAGCAGGCAGACTGCTCTGTCCTTTACCAAAATGAATAAAAGCTCCGTAGCTTGATTTTATGTCGGTAACGTGATTGAACCCAGCAAGGCATTCAAACATTGTGAATACTGTTGCCATCAGAAATGGCAACAGTAGAGTGACACATTATACAGAGTAAAAACTGCTGGGTTAAAAATAACCCAATTCGTAACCCAGCGTTGGGTCGGCTGGATTGAATTGATGGTTGGACCCAGCACATTGGGTCATAGCAACTAACCAAACCCAAAATTGGGTTGAAACTCATAAATGGAAAAAGGCAATAATATGTATACCTACCGTCATAAATATTTTAAATAACCATAAAAATAAATATCAAACATGTTCGAAATACATTCTATTCATTTATAAAATCCTATTCACGTTGAAACTTTATCTTTTTTTTACTTACCATGTCTTATTTCAAAGTAGGAGAAGCCCCATATGCAGTCTTGTTGAAAATGGAGGCTTGTGAAGAGGGGCGTGGCTTGTGAAAAGGGGCGTGGCTTCTTCCAAGTTTCGTCTTTAACCCAACCGATTGGTTAAATCTACCCAACACCTGACCCAACAGAANAATATTTGGTCAAACTAACCCAACCTATGACCCAACAGCTTCAACCCAGAAATTGGGTTATGAAAATAACCCAGCATTTTTTACTGTGTAAACAAATTGGCTGAATGGCTGAACTTCAATAACCTCACTTTTTATAGTAAAATATTTGCCTAAATTCCTCTGAGATCCTCTTTAATTTACAGACATCAAGTCGACTGCAATTAACAGGTGAGTGATCCCTGCTTTATGAAATAGATGGTAAACTGTTATGTTGTTATCTGCTCAGATTGTGGGGTTGTTGGAGCTATGCTGGGTAACGTGAGCACATTACATTTCCCACTGAGAAGAATCTTGATCTGGTAATTGTTCAATTGTAAAAAAAAAAAAAAAAGTGTAAGCGCGTGAGACTGATGTGTCAATCAGAGTGTGCAGAGTGCGCACACATTCACTTAGTTTTGAGAAAAGCCACAATCAGACAGAAGCTGTGAAAACACCTGTGTGGGAGGACCACAGGGTATGCGTCCTTCAAGGTGAAATAACAGTTTCAGTTCTGCTGGAAACAAAAAAAGAGCAATATATCTGCAGGGGGTTGACAGAGTTTTTGATTAATAGCGGGGACCCGGCAAACAGTCAAGTGTTTGCCGAGAGTCCTTGTTTTCAGGAACAATTTCCTGCCTACGTTTTGTTTTGAAGTGAATTTCTGAATCCCAGCGGGAGAATGTTTACTCCAAACGGTGGAGAAAATGCTTTGCACGTATCAATATTTTACACCTTCTGGACAAAATTCAGAGTGATTAAGTGAGGCAAAATCCCTCGTCGAAGATGCATAGCATCGTCTTTGGAGATTCTGAGGAGTTAGAAAGAGGTCGTTTCTTCCAGTTCTCACAAAATGCAAAATGCATTCAATATAACCAACCATGAGCAACTTCTGAAGGCACTTAGTTGGACTAAAAGAAAAGGGATGGTGAATTATTTTAGAGACTGCATTGTCAGATTTTTTATTTGTAAAAAATGTCTGAATCGTGTATAATTTCCTTTGTTCACCACTTTGTTTTGGTCTTCCAATGAAATGTATGTTTGTGGTTGTAATGGATATGGTAATGCAGCTGATATTAAAGCTAACAGTAAGCTACTTAGATGAAACCTCACTAGTCAGGCTCTGTCACAAGTGAGAAGGCAGACAGTTTGGAAATAAGAGAGCAGGCATAGAGGGAAGTGCAGAAAGAGATAGTGGAAAGGGAAGCATGGGTAGGCGCTACGGTAGGGTTGTAATGCTGAATGCTACATCGTTGTATAGTTGCTTTATATGAAGAGCAACCTATAATCGACACGATCCATCCTGTTTAAACGGCAACAACAGGACAGCCAGACAGCAGTAGTGAAAACAAGATTTCAAGCAACACCATATAAGGAGAAATGTTCTACGCTGTACATAATGTGAACGTGCCTAATGATGCCCAAATGCTGTTTCACACTTGCTCACTAAGACACACAGCGGAACACAAAGGGCTCCTGATGTCGCTCCCATAAATCATATTCCTCCAGGTCTGGATTTAAGAGTTGAGCCAATTCTAAAATCCATTTTGATTTCCAAGGTGGCACAAAGCAATAAATCATTAAGCGCCCTCCCTTTTGCATCCTTTTAAAGAGCAGTGAACACCGGGTCGTAAATCTCCCATGACTTTCCCGTCCTCCCTCCCCTCTGTCTTGGTTAAAACAAAACCCATAACCGTCCCCGCTCAAGCATGAGTCAGCCAGGAATTTTCTGTCTTTTGATGCCTGTGGAACAGTGGTGGTGTCAGACAAGAAAAACAATACAATTTCGACATGCTGGACCTCCATTTCACATTGTTGTTAAACAACAAAACCCCTCCAAAAAGATGTGATGGTATTCAGACTAAAACAAAACACACGTGTTCCTCTCAAGTAATTAGAACATAATTCATTCATTGTCCATGCCTGCTTTTTTTTGAAATTATGATTTAAATAACAGGGAAAGAAGAAGCTCTCAAAACAAACCTGGCTCAGTGTGAAAAAGTAAAGGCCTCCACCAATTTCAAAACACAAATGAACTCTAATTAGCCACATTGTGAGGAAAACTTTGTTCAATTTCACAAGCCACACCCAGGCCTGATTACTGTCAGACTGGAAGAGTGTAGAAGTCCATTAAAACAAACTTAAAAAGTAACACATAATGTCTGAATTAAGATAAATTCAGTAATCTAAAATGGGTCGCAAAGGCATTGGTCAGAGAACCGCAGTTAAAGTCTTTTCCACAAAGCAAAAACACAAAACCACTGGCAACCAAAAAGAACACAATGACCCATCACACATTTCCCTAGACACCAAAAGACCTTTGCTGAAATATTCTGTTGAGTGATGAAACAAGACCAGAACTCCTATCAAGGCTCAACTATAGTTTGCCAAAAGGCACATGGGAGACTCCATGGTCAAGTGAAAGACAGTTCTTTTGTCTGGTGAGACCAAAATGGGGCCTTTGGGCATCAGACAAGGCGTTATGTTTAACGGACATCAAACACTGAGCTGCTTTATGAACAAAACCATTTGTATTTACTCAGGCTGTCCTTATCTAATCCACCAAATGCGTGGTTGTCTGAAACATGTGATCTTTTCATTGAACTATCATGATACCGGTAAATGACTCATGTCTGGTTATGATCAAACAGCAACAGTGTATTTGAACAGGTTGTTTGAAATAATGGGGGCATGTTTGGTAGATAAGTTGTGATGCCCCGGGGGGCCACCACAAATGTTTAATCACATAGCAACAGGTTGCAAAATAAAACAGTAACACTTTGTGCTGTTTTTAACTGTCGGTAGAAGCTTGTATTTATATTTCTCTCCTTTCTTGTAACAGAAAAACATTACTAGCTTGATTTCTGTGCCACTTGAGGGCAATGAATCTAAAAAGATACAAGTCTGGTCTCCCTGTGAAGCACAGAAAAGTGTGTAATAAACATGATTTATGTCCTTAGACTTGTTCATTTTTAAGAAAGAGGGCCCGTTCTCCATAAATTGCTAAGTGCTCTGACTCTGAGCAGGTGAAAAATATGGTCTGCAGGAAGCCTTTTCAGTAAATGGTTTTTAGACTGTATGTCCAATTTTCTCTATGTGCAAGTAATAGAAGGACATGACAACAGAGTGGAAAAAGTGCATCCTAATTGTTAATTGCTAAAGATTTCCAATTACTTGCTTATCTTGCTGGAGTTACATACTGGAACAATCCCAGAGTAACACAGGATTAGCAAGCAGTAGGAAATAAGTAAGAACTGAGATTGAAAGCGCCACGTTAAACGCACTTTCTAAAAACAAAGAGCTGTCCTTCAGTATAATGTCCTTCAGCAGGAGACAAGGTATCTAAAACTCACCCCAAAGTTTCCAGTAAACTTCATGCATAGGATGTTTATTATGATCTTAATTATGAAGGTGGCTACAATTATCACAGCACTTAAGGAGTTAACTGAAAGATCTTAGTAAAGGACTGCAATTATGACACTTTCATTATATGTTCAAGAACTAAATTCACCAAATGTCTGTAATACAAAATCACTTTTTTATTAGGTGTTTGTAGCTGCATTTGGCCTATATCCCAAGGTATGATGTGTCAATCCATCCATCAAGTTTTTTTTTCTGCTTTTCCAAAATCTGTTCACAGGTGTAACAGGTCCAGGAGGGAAACCCGGAAATTAATCTAACCACTTTCCAGCTCATTCAGGCAAAATCACAAGGCGAGGCAGGCCAAAAGGCATGTTTAGATCCTTCCAAATGGAGTGGGTGAGCCCAGAAGCATGAGTAGAAGCATCCCTAATCTGGCTTTCAATCTAACACTGCATTCCATCATCAATCTTGAACTAAATTCAAATATACTTAATCTATCCCACCTGAGGCAGAGACTAACCCCTGACTCAGAGAGCGAACCTTGTCCTAACACTTAGAGGAGGTGGCTCTGATCCTACCCACTTCACAGAAAAACTAAATTGAAGGTAGCTGCTGTAAGACAGCAACAAAATACACACACACATTTTCTGTATGTCTCTGGGCTTTAAACAGTATGTATGTGCAAATGATATTTAATAGTGAATATGTCCAATTTTAGTCTTGTGGTAGTGTGCATTTACTTCCTTGGCACCATCCACAAAACATCTGGAGAGATACATCATTTTTACCAAGGATTTACAATACTACTATGACTGTAAGTACAATTTTATAAATAGTGGTGTTGGTGTCAGATAGAGTAAAAAATATAATTATGCAAAGGACCTAAAGTAGCACAGAGAATTTCATAGGTGGGATGTTAAAAGCGAGGCAATTCACAGCATGAACAAGCAACTGGAACCAACTTGTTGGCCTGGCTTCTTTTGCAATATATGTTCAATATAATAAGATTAGAAAATAAATACAGATTTCAACATTCAAAAGCAATAATAATGTTCAAAAGCCCCATTCATAAGAGCTTTACTGCCTTAAGCTATATCTTTTTATATAGAGCTTTTGGATCACTTGGGACGCAAGTGGAATGTCAATGCCAAAGGTGTGTCCTGCCAAATGTGACCCTTACTGACGGCGCTCAGCAGGATCAGACGTGAAGCCATATGTGTATGTAGGTTAAAGGTCCTGCATGTGATTCTATTTTTTTTTTAAAGTCACTCTTTCTGCAGCAGCATCCTCTGGTGCTCACATGAGCTGAATTTCTGCATATGCAAACATGTTTTGAAAGCAAAGATTAGAAAGCTTAATTTCTTTTATTGTCAGTAATAACAATGTGATCACAGATGAGCATCTGCAGTCGCTTCACCTATATTATCCATCTGTAGACTGTCACAAGCCATCAGCAATCTTAATGTTGCCTATATGGCATCTATATTGTACTTTAAATGGGTATTAGTATTAATGGTGAACTGGCATAACAGTTTTACACCCTACAATGTAAACCATGTCGGAAGTCACTTCACTGCTGAGGTGTCATAAGGATCCTTTCCATTAAGCACTTACTCTGCTCAAGTCAACGTCGTTCTATTCAATTCTACACAGTTCATGCAATTTTTCCATTACAATTCAGGGCCACATCAGAGTGAATGGGGTTGACAGCAACACGACCTAGAAAGTTTGTGAGATAATGCCACAATGGAGGACATGTTCTCATTTCTGTTTGCTCCATCTGACTGTCTGTGTTTTTTCATCAGCTCAAAGTAAAACAATGTCTGCACCGTCACTGGTGTTCATTTCAGAGGTGCCATTGTCCTTAAAGCTCAGAAGGCACTCAGTTGTAAGTGTTTTGAAATGGCAGACTTGATGTTTGTGATGAAGTTGCTCTCATGTCTCAACCACAGACTCAATCCCCCTAGTGAATTAGTGCCCAGCAGTCTAAAACTCAAAAAAAGAGCTGGCACCATGCAACAGTCTCTCTTTGGGAATCCTAAAAACTGAGTCATATCAACTAGGTACAGCTAGAAAAGGGCTAAAGATAGGGTTATTTGTTACTACGTCATGTAAAGAAGTCCTTCTGAGCTCTGTCAGTGCCTGCTGATTGTTGGCATCTAACATCTGTAATGTGATCTCCAGCCGTGACAAACAACTATGGATTTTTCTGACATCTTGACAAATCCCATTTCAAATCTGAGATGCCATATCTACCACAGATATGCACAGAAACTATTTTCACTGTTAAGGATTCACTCTCCTTACACACTGTGATGCTTGAAATAAAACACGTCAGGGACACTGTCTTCTCATTTCTGTTTGAGTCTTTGGGCATATTTAAAGTCTCTGTATAGAACATTGGACTCTCAAGTTAAGATAGAGAGAAGATAATTAGGTATGGAAAAAAGATGACTTCTACAGTCACACCTCCAAAATCTAAAAAAACCTATGGAGTTGTACTCTGTATATGTTTGTGTTCACTCCACCACACATAAAATGCATTGTTTCACTGAATAGAATACATTTTTCCTCCTTTTATCTAAGCTAAACATTTTAGGCAAGTGTTAGCTGAGGCTGTTGTAAGCTTACAGAAATGAACAGAACATTGATAATTTCATAACAAAATTACACTTAAGTGAGAAGTGCAACAAATGCCAACAGCAGCTGCACCTTAATGTTAGCATTAAGAAAAAAAAGAAACAAAAAAAAACACACAATGGTCAATCTCGACAGCAATAACAAAGCCTCTCTGCTTGATTTTGACATTTTATATAACAGCGTTTGTTTTTTCCTCCAACCACCTGCTGATACAAAGGGAATTTGTTTGAGCGGTTGTGAGCTCCTTTTGCACATTTGTCAGGTATGTGTAATAAGCTGGTTGTACTAACTGCCTTGTTTTTGTCTATTACTGAATCACACTTTGTTACATCTGAAACCTGACAAATCTTTACAAAAATAATTTTTCAAGTTTATTTTTTTCAAGTTTATTTTCAAGATCTTTTTTTTTTGTAAATGTCAGTAGTATTCCATGTTTTCCGGTATGTGCCATTATATTCATTTTTGCCATGAAATCCTTCTCTTTCTAATGACTGATGCTTGTTGGACTGCGAAAGAAAAAGAGAACAAGCAGTGAAAGCTCAAGAGAGAGACTTACACTATCAACATTCACATCACTCAGTAAGCTAAATGTTTCATTTGTTTCTCTATGTGAACTCTGATGGTTGCACTTAGAGGAACTCTGTCTCATATCTGACCTAAAGCCAAAGCTTGAAACAAGCTAAAAATTCAGCAGCGTCTTACTGTCACTCGTCTGTTAAGGTGGAGGGTCGTGTCTTGGAAGGTTTGCAGTTCTGGCCTGGTTCACATTTATGAATGGCACATTATCAAACATAGATATTTTGTATGATATCCGGTCTTCATGTTTTGGTTGTGTAATAAATTTCAGCAACAACCCAACTACCTTTATGAATTGATTCATTTTCACAACAGCAAACAGCAGAAATACAGAAAATCATTTTGAACCTGAAATGCTGGAATTTCCTTATAATCATCCATCTTCACTTGGAAGTATGCAGGGGATCAACAAGAGGTCTAAATATGCAAGTAATATTATCTAATAAATAATTGTGCTAAAGGAAGCGATAGGAAATGAAATGATTAATAAAAAGGGCCTGAACAAGTTTTTTTTTTTGTTAATTGAAAACAGAGCAAAGCTTAAAAAGCAATACTGCAAGGTTAAGATGCTTTTGGTTTCAGAGCCTTAGAATTTCTGCAAAGTTGAGGCAAAACAGAAAGCGACGCAGCTTCCAGCAGCACTCACCATGGTGCATACAATCAAGGACACCCATGTGAAATTAATTAGCCAGTTTTATCTGCACTTAACCTGCTGAGATGTTTGACAAAGGTGATACTTTTTAAAATATTGTTTTGGTTATCTTCTGCTAAGTCACAGCGGCTCTTTCAAAATGTACTCAATAGTGTGAATGTATAAAATCCTTGATGAAGTCTAGCTTTCATTTAAAGAATTCACACTTTGCTTTTGATAAAGCCTAACTTAATAGAAATTAGTGATTTTTGTTACATTTCGCACAAGCAAATCGAACATTCCTCATCTCTTCATGCATGTGTGGCACGTCCAATCCATCAAACATCAAACCTCTAAACGTTTGCATGCAAAGTCTTTTTTATTGCCACCACCAAAATCCACACAGCACACTGAGCAGATTGAGAAATTTAACAGACCCTGTAGATATGCTTAGCAAGTCAAGTCTAAAAGGGTCGTTATATTTTCTAGCAGTGTGTAGACAGCTTACTGCTTGTTCGTATCTTGCAGGCAGTTACATGATACATAGCTGGATAACTCTGATAAAACTATTTTTTTTCCTTTTTAAAGAGGGAAATAATTTCAACCCTCAGGCTTTTTACTCTGATGTGTGTTTATTAACTTATGAAAGTACTTACCACTGCTGAACAGCTTAGACTAGAAATTAGCCACTGGTTGAATGTTTCAGGGAGCAATGCACTTCTTCCCTCAGATGATGGATTTTCTTGTGAATGATCTCCAACACCTAAGTAAACATAAACTTGTTTAGACATAGAGGTGGGTTTTTCTTGCAACTATGTCACAAAGCTAGAAAATGTATAAAGTATGTTTGGAATTAATGTATCTAGAAGTTTCTTTTCCTTGTAGAGAGCTTGAGAACTGATTATGAGTAGATGGTTCAATTTACCTCACGAGAAATAGTCGAATTCTCTGGTGAGTCGGAGCTCTACTTTTGTTAGACCAGAAATAAAGCCTAAACTCCAATGGGGATTCGATTCACGCTGAGCAAGCAGACAAAAGAACTTGTCCTAAAGATAAAAAGCGTTGGATTCAGATCCATTTTGAATAACGGGGCTTTGATTTCACAGAATTTCACAGCTTGAATGGATTTCAAAGGCTAGAGGTCTACCTCCATGCAGATCGGCTGTTGCTCGACTTTTTTCTGAATGTTTTCTGCAAGAGCGAAAAGAGCAGTTACATTATTTGCTGTTACATTAGCAAATAATACAAACTATTTCTAAGATAACCATCAATTCAGTTCATATTTTTAGCTTTTATTAGGAGAAAAAGAGGCTAAAAAAATTAAACAATATAAACACACCTGCATTATATTGTACTCCCACAACGATACAAATCATTCAGAAGGTTGAAGGTCATAGAAAAGCAGGTTACTAATCCGTTATTATAAACTTTCTACCTTGAAGCCAGTTTCAATCTGGATTTAACAGTGAATCACACAATTAGAATATTATCTCCAGTTATGATTCCTGATCTTGTCTTGGTTAAAACAGCGTCACAACTTTGAGAGGACAGATCTGATTCAGAAAGTCTCATTAGAATAAATGCTAACTGCCTAGAACGTCTTAACACAATTTACAATTTTACTCTACTCAAAGACAAGGATTCATAAAATGTTCCCTGATGCCTCCCCTGTGTGATAAATGTGAGGCTACCCTATCACACAGCTTTGCTCTTTACCCTGAACTGCGTGTTTGTGAGTGTATATTTACATGTATTTGTATGTACAAATCAGAAACGTTGAGGTAATGCTAAGTTAGCTTGGCCATTGCCTTCCTGCATAATTCCATTCAAAACAACCTTACAGCACAGCCTGGTCTTTCTTCCTTTCACTAGGATCGCCTCCAGTAGATTTTGTACCAGGCCAATCAGCGAACGAGGAGAAGTCGTGAACTCTGACGTCGGTTTTCTGCTCCTGTCTTGTAGTTTTAGCAGTGGTAGTGGAGGAAGTGAACGATGGTTTTTAAAATAGAGATACTATTTTTGATTGAAGCGATGCTTTATTTAGACTTCATCAATTTTGAGATCAGAGAAGCAGAGACTCTGGAGATGAAAAGATTCAAGTTAACAGGTTTGGGTCAGGCTACAGACGGATGAAGTACTCTCCAGAGAGACGCCTGCACTGACTTTGAGCTTAATAGAACATGGCAGACTGACACCAACAGATGAAATTACTCCTCAAATAAGATATCTTTAAGGTCACTGTCACTCATATAAAATTACGAGATAAATGTTTGGATCAGGTGAGTATAAATTATGTATGTAATAAAATTGCTAAACATAGAAAAACAAAAATGAAAGACGTACACAATTCTACGAGTGTTTTACATGTTGTACAACTTGATTGTTTAAAACCATTACTCCAGTAGATAAAACGTGTTTTTCCAGATGGTTCATGCGAGTTTTAAATCTCTGCTATATCTTTCTCAGCAGTAGGAGATGGAGTCGAATACATCCTTTATAATGTTGATGGCTTTTGTGATGCAGCAGGAGCTGTGGAGTTCTTCCAGGGTGTGGAGGGGCCAGCTGATCAATTTCTCTGCTGACCAGATAAGTCTCTGGACGGCCTTCCTCTCTGATGCTGTGCAGCTGTTGAACTACATAGCCACAGCCAGTCATCACTGAGTGGAATCTAAACCCTCAAACAACTTGGATAATGTGCCTCTGGGACCCAACGTAATACACAATCTCCTTTTATCTGAAAACATGAAAAACAATATAAAATTCTGAGGAACATGGTGAACTGGAATGGTAGGATTCATTGTTATGACTGATTTTTGGTTTATATATCTATGGTAGCATTAAGTAGTTTAATATTGCTCATTTTACATAATATCCAGATTGATGACTTTTCCAAATTGACCAAGGTGGATTTGAAACACTGAACATATTATTTGTTTATAGGGTTACCCAGCAACCTCCACATTAAGGAAATGACTGGTACACTTACTCCCTGGATGCTTAATTGAAACTGAAAAATGCACTGGGCATGAACCATAATAGATGGTGTGCTATCGGTAATTTGAAATGGAACTATAATGAGTTTCCAAAGCCCATATGATATAACTGATGTATATCATCAGAAGAAACAGCTTGTGGTTTTTCAACAGGTGTTATCTGCGGTTATGAGTACAACGCCGCAATATGAGAATAAAGATGTAAGATAAGGAAGCCTCCAATATTAACTGGTCAACTGTTTCTCATATATATTTGATACATTTCTATTTTATATTTGAAGTATTGTTTGAGTCAAGACCTAAGACACAACAAAATAAATACATTAGTAAAATGAATAATAATAGAGCACTGCAACTGAACGACTAATGCTGCTGACTGAGTTTCCTCTATCATTACTAACGGTTTTCATTTTTGCCTAGGAATGTAAACCTACCTAAACACAAATAGAAAATATATATTAAAGGTTATGATCTAGTTGCTTGGGACAAAAGCATAATTACTACTGGTAGTTCCGACAAAGCAAACTTTTAAAAGGGTGCTGCGGTATTTTTAAAATGACACTCTAAAATATGAGTTGGGTCATGTTTTCATGCTAAGCACAGACAGAGTTTCCACTTTGTTTTACTTATTTATAGTGTTTCCACATCCTCAAGTACTTTTTTAATGCGTTTACAAATGACTTGAGGTGCATCAGCAACCAAGAACATAAAAGGAGCTACATTAAATCCAGGTCAAGAAATATGTATTTCCCTCATAAGTATAGTTTTATCATTTGGAAGTTGCTCCAAAGACTAATTAAGTATATATTTATTAACAATTAAATGTCTTAAAACTAAGGTCAATAATCCATGAAGTCTGAATACCAAATGGCAGGTGATCTTTTCTGCTCTTTTCTGTGTATGTCATGCTTGCTCATGATATTTATGATATATATGTTCTCATCGTATGCCAGTATTAATAAAACAACAACAAACAAGTTAACTGCTACTCCTGGTTGAGCATTTCTTACTGAATTAGTTAAACAGTCAGTTTAAGAACCACAAGTGCAACACAGTCTCAAATCAACAGTCGATACAATCATTAACATGTTATCTTTATTTATTTGCGTCCTGCTTTATCTTTCGCTATTTTTAACATGCTTTCTCATTGCTGAAATGTAGATTATTTCCTCAAGTGGATTTTAAGGCTCAATACTTACATAACTGTGACCCCAAGTAGGGTTTCAACTCCAGCTTTGGGAACTACTGATCTAAAACATGAAGGACACTGAGTGCTCAGGACCAGGATTTAAAACCTGTGCATTTGTTTTTAAAATGTTTGTTCTGGGCATTTTTGTTCTGCAAAGTAAACGCTCAGAGGCTCCACAAGAATTAATATTACCTGACAGCAGCGTGGAGAAAACAGTGGAATAACGTTCAAATGTCAATACAAATATTTTAGAGCCAGAAAACATACAAATGTTAAAAGTATAAAAGTTGTAACCAGCCTATTGATTGTTTTACAAAGCAGATGAACTTTTCTTGAAGCACCGTTGAAGTTGTGCTCACTGAAACAAGAAGAAACGACTATGCAGTTGTTAATGACGCGGTGTGTGCAGTCTGGAAGTTTCCCACAGGAATCATTGTTTTCTTAACTTTTCTTTGTTAAAAACACATTTTGTCCCAGGGTTATGAAAGAATTGGAGTAACAGATTTATACCCATACCTGAGGGATGTGGAGGCAACTTAGTTCATGCCTCAAGGGTGACAAACAACTTAGGCAGCGTAAAAAGCCAGACCAGCTGCAGTGGTGGTGAGAATAAAACATATCGAGAGAAAAAGTAAATATGATCTTTTTACCAATTATACAACAACACATTTCTTTCTCAGTCAGATTCAAATGAACCAAAGAACATTTAGCTGTAAATGTCCTCCAAACATTTTAACTTCAGTATCAGTCATGTCATTTGAAGGTTGTGTGAAGGTTGTGTAATTTTTTTGGGTTTAAAACATGTTGGCTTTATTCCTTTGTATGTTCAGAAAGACTTTTGCGTGGCTGTTTCCGTAATGCAATATGTGCAAGATATATGCAAGATATATGCACTAGTCAGAAGACTTTTTGAAGTTTGAAAGAGGAAGGAGTGATGACTAAGTCGAGGCAGCAAATCAGTCTTTATGGAAACAACTCTGCCAGAATGAGGAGAAGTATATATGTTTAATTTGGTTGTGAATTTTAACTTCCATGTTTCTTTCTTGTTGCCCAGAGAACACAAGTCAGCTTCATTGAGTGAGACAGGCCCTTTTCTCTGTTGGCAGAAGCGGGTCTTTTAATCATTTAAACCGACACTGGAGCAAATTCATTTTTGTCAAGGTTGCACTTCAGAAAAATAAAAGATGTATTCGCCAAGGGTAAGTATGGTGAATGCCGAATGAAATATCTTTAGTGTTGTCTGTAGTCAGATTATATATTCATATAACCTGTTTGTTTTAAAATAAGAAGTTCAACTTTGGTTACTGGACTCAACTTGAACAACTGGATTTTTTATTAGGTATAAAACACGATGTTACTTCGGACACCAAAATCCCTTTAGTCTGTACACGAAACAAAACATATAGAGATAGATTTGAGAGCTTTGTTTGGATGTCCAAAAATAACATGGTGTGGTTTAATCTGAATCGGGATACCATTGATTAGTGGTTTATTATCCATAGTGTATAGAAGAAAGGCTTGACTTTCAGTGTGTATACAGGGTTTTAAAATCCCTGGGTTAAACTTTCCATAACATGGTGTAGCTCTTTCACCATACTGTTGCTCTACACTGCCAGTCAGATGGCTGAAAGCAGGCCGCAAAACGTCCATATTCTAGTCTTGGAAAAATATTCTGTCAAAATAACGAATATGGGCAATTACTTTATGGAAACTTAGAGAGCAGCATGCTATCTGTTAAGCAGTGGAAAGTTGGCTTTCACCGACTAACTCAGCCAATATCAGCAGGTCAAATTTGTATTTTTATGAGCAGACTAGCAAAAAGCACCTGAAAACAACTTTCAAATTTAGAGGGTGTTTTTGATGTGTGAGATTTGAAATCAGGGAATTTCTTTCAGTACTGAACGTTTCATTTAGTACTAAAACATGATGTGCATCTTCCAGAACATGCCGGTCAAAGGACAAGCTTGGTTCTTTCCATTTTAACCAATGTGTCACAAAACAATCTGAGGTGAGGCAAGACATTTGGCGTGTGCCCTACAGAGAGAGTAAATTGCTAATGGCTCACCTACATCAATTTTTGCTTCTTTTTGTTGCTGGTATTATTTAGAGGTTGCTGTATGAGCAACAGATTGTAAAAATCGATTATTTCACTGTGGGTGCTCCACATTTACCTTGATGTTTACAGATAAAGGGATGGAAAAAACAGAAAACGAGGCCTGCATTGGGAATGAAGATTAATGGAGCTGTCTGGCATTGGAGCTGCAGGAGATCTACAGTTCTGCTATGTGTATATAACCACAACTACTCTACTGCCTTATGAGGTGCAGTAAAAAAAAAAAAAAGTCAATTTAAATGTTTTGCACAGGCATGAATGTGCTTTTATCAGCCCTAATCAGTATCTTCTTGGTGAAGGGAGCCTGAATAAGGGAGATTTCTGCTACAACATAGATTTATTGAATGTGTTTGCAGAGTTTGTGACTTTGCCTGTGTGTTTTTCTTCACTATAAGGTCTTCTGCCAACGACCCACAAGGGATATTAAATCTAAGCAGTTTAGCAAGGGTTACAAGCCAAGAGTGTATGCAACACTGCGATAGCCTTTGCATTGGTTGCATGTTCAAAACACTTTATTATTCATTCATTTAAAATTGTGAATTCTCTGAAAAAGCATTTGATTTCTTGAACTTTATTTATTTATTTTTTTCATTTTAGTTCCACTTAAATGAGGTGTTATGTATTTTCTAGGCACAATCAAGTAACTATATAATCTGCAGTTGTGGATAATCTGTTTTATATGTCAAACAATACTCCATCCATCCATCCATTTTCTCCCGCTTATCCGGAGTCGGGTCGCGGGGGCAGCAGCTTCAGAAGGGAGGCCCAGACTTCCCTCTCCCCAGCCACTTCTTCCAGCTC
>CAEGAF010071643.1:0-17826 GCA_903067075.1 Micropoecilia bifurca | reverse complement strand
ATATATATATATATTGACTTTCAAGCATTGAAGTATTTTAAATCACAATTTGAAATAAGAGTCTGAATTTGATTAAACATGTAATAACTTGCAAGATCCAATATATTACATATTTTAATCATTTACATCCTGTGGAAAAGTGATTTTGAAGGGAGTTTAAGGTCCAATTTGAACATTTCTTGAACTTTAGCACCAATAAAACTTGCCTCATCACAGAGATGTTGGATCTTCCTTAAGAGAAAGACATAACCCAACACAGAGTTTTTATTTATTTTTTATTTCTTTGCTGGGCTCCGTTTGGTTTTTGAATATTTAAATCTTTGGTGAAAAGCATGACATAACCTTTTCCCCCTTAATGAGATGTGCACCCATGCACTTCCCATCTGTGTCCAGAGAGGGCAGGGCTATCATGGGGGGTGGGGACGGGTAAAAAGAGCGAGAACTGGCCGAGGCAGAAAGGTCAGCAGAGGCAGGAGACAGGCAGGCTGGCCGACCGCTAAAGCTTTGAACCTAACAGATGGTGAAGGTTAGGTGACGTCCCCTCGCCTGGCCTTTCCCCAGTAATTGAGGATAATTTGAGTACCAAAGAGAGCAGGCCTGTCCACTGTCAGGCCCAGAAAGGAGAGACGAGGTTAATATGAAAATGATTTTGCATTACGGCCGGCTTTGTGAGGCTGGGTGCAATCCTAATCCTGGCCTCAGGCAGCAGGAATGAAGA
Organism: Micropoecilia bifurca; assembly: GCA_903067075.1. Classification (NCBI taxonomy): domain Eukaryota; kingdom Metazoa; phylum Chordata; class Actinopteri; order Cyprinodontiformes; family Poeciliidae; genus Micropoecilia; species Micropoecilia bifurca. Next base: position 17,108 of record CAEGAF010071643.1, on the reverse strand, counting down.
AGTGTCACCCTGGGTCCAGGCGCCACGCCACGCACATGAATACATCTCCAGCCTATCGCCCCGTGCCCCCCCATTAACCAGCACTCTGCCAGGACCGATTACACACTCCCACTCAGGAGCTGGGCAGGCTTTGGGGGCATTTTAGGGAGGCTTGAGAGTGAACTGACATCACCCCTTATCCCAGAAGAACAAAAGAGGTACAAAAAGATATCAGTGGGGATTTTCTAACTCTTACTACAGCTACTGTAGCTTTAGACCTGGATTAGGATTACCTTTGAGAAAGTTATTAACTAGGACATATGTTTTTGATTTCAAACATTGTTTTAATCTTTCTTGTTCTTATTATATAAAAGTATACAGGTTTTTTTTTCTTCCAAATAATGCATCTTTGCAACAAATGTTCAGGACAGCTTTGAGTTAGCACAATGCTTTCAGTTTGCAGTTGTGCAGTCACTTGTGTTCACATGGTTTGATGAAGTCACTTAAAACTATTGATCTGACAGTCGAACCGGACGTGTTAACCTGAAGAGCCTTGGAGGGAGTTTCCGGGAAAATCAAGGTGCCCCAGGGAGCAACTCATAAGCTCTGAAACTAGTCACAGCAGACAGAAGGCTCATCTAAAATGTACTGTGTGGCGTGAGCATTAATTTGGGAAGTCTTCCTGTTTAGCTCCTAGTATACTGTTTTTGTTGGTCTTTTGTTAATTATACTGTAAAACTAAGCCCTGCTGTATGATGTAACAACACAATAAACTGAAAAGTCACATGAAGGCTGGATTATTGTTTATCTGCGAAGGAGAATTTGGAATATAATCCAAGCGCCTACACAAAAACAAATACACAGCTTTTTTAAGGCAATTTATTCAACATAATATTTCAATTATAAGAGAAAGAACATTTCAGCTTGGTTTGTCTCCGGGTCACATATATTCACGTTGTGTTTGATTTGTGTCAATTATTAATTTCTAATGTGTCAAAAAACAAGCTGCCACTGAAATAATCTGGTTAAATGTGTTGAAGTGTTCAGTGTTCTCTCCAAGACTGAAATTCTTCTTCTGTTTGTTGTGTGTTACCAAGTTGCTACTGTGCCATGGAGCTGGGTGGCCCCTGGCCTCCCTCAGGTGTAGTCCAGATGAAGGGGTCTCTGCCGGGGAGTCCCTGCTGCGGCGCCCTCTGCTAGTCTGTCTTGCTCCCCTGAAGCAGCGAGCTTTAAACCGGCTCGGCCTGCGACCCCCCCACCCCCGTCCCTCTCCCCGGGCTCTGAACAGACCTTCCCAGCCCTGGAGGATAGTTTCTGGCTACAACTCGGGTCCTCATCTTTCTCCACCTGTCTTTTTACTTTTTATGTCCCAGCTGAAGTCTTTTTTTTTTCCATCATAGTTGAAATAAGTTCAGGTTCATGTACCAAATAAAGCAGAATAATGATTTATTGGCTGCACTTACACCATTGATTTTGTTAAAAGAGAATAACTGTCGGAAAGATGGAGTTTGCCTCTCGGTCTGAAACGGGGGTGCTCTCTGCCTCCGTTTTCCTCCTCTTGTCACCCCACCCCCTGAGCTTCGTGTGGATTGGTCAGCTGGCGGGTCAGTTGCTCCTTCAGAGGAAGAAGGCTGAATAAAAATTGTGTGCTGCTTCCCTAAACAATGAGCGAAGCAGCCGTTTTATGCAGCTCATAAGCCTTTTTCTTTTTACTGCAGCACAGACTCACATGCTTGCCTGCACACACTTGGGCTGTGATTGGAACCTTTTATTCACCTTTTTACCATAATGCAACTCCTATTCCAGTAAATCACATGAAGGCAAATATCTCTTGCAGTTAAAATTGTATTTCTTTTTTACATATAAATGCGCTTATCTGAGCTTTCAGCTTTATTACCTTCTAATTATTTAACTTCTTTTCGCTAGTTCAAACAACTCAAAGACAACATTCGTCATTACCTTGACCTGTACAATCAAGGCAAAATATGTGTCTTTGAAAGCTAAAGCAAGGAGCAGAAAAAAAACACTTTTAAATAAGATCAATTTTAAACAAACCCAGGGCAGCCCTTTGAAAAGCCCCGCCAAGAGATTTACCTTGCCCCGTGGCAAATAATATTTCTTGAACTTGGTTTAAATTTCAAGTGTCTTGGGTTTATAAAAAGCTGGAACAAAAGAAAGAGAGTCTCCGAACAGCAAATATTATCTGCTGGCTGGGCAAAATGTCAGGGCTGCTTTTTTGTTGTCTCAAATACAGGGATGGATCTGGTATCTGGCAAATCCCGGTAAAACAACAACAACAAAAAAATCTCACAATATACATCACTATTTACTTGAATTTAGTCAAATCGCTGTAAAACCTTCCCCATGTTCATGTCTGACTCAGATCCTTCTTCCACGTCGAATTTTGAGTCCTCTCAGGATTTCTTTGTTTCTTAGCATTTGGTCAGTCCAAATTCACTTTGGCAGACAGCTGAGATTTTTTTCCTCCTGCTATTCAAAGCCAGTTAAAACTAGTTTATAAGCGACATCACTGCGGTTCAGAGTAATGTTGCATATCATTACAATAACTTTATTTCTAAAAGTTTCCACATAAACTTGGATTTATTTGATGATTGAATATATTAAAAAGGAGATGTGCTTGCCTGCTTGCTCTGCAATCTTTCAGGATGATAAACACAGCAATAACTATTTACTCTTCCTGGGTAATAACAGCACTTGGAAACCAAGTAATGTCCTGTTCCCTTGATCAGTCTCATCGAGCAATGATGAAAGCATGTGGAAATTTGTTACAGAGGCCTGGTGTGACATCCATTACTCCTTAATATCCTGCAATCTTTCCACTCTCTTCTTTCATTTTTCCTAAAATCCCCATTGCTGCGAATCTAACAGACCACCTCAGCACGCATGTTCCCACCTCTCTGCTCCTATAATGCTTCACATTTGGTCTTTTGTTTGTTTGTGTGAGCACATCAGAGAGAGTGAGATAGCTAAGTAGTCGTAAAAGAAGGCTGCTGCCCCACTGCTGAGTCACTTTTCTTTTAATTGGATGCAGGTTTTTCCCTAAACTTCCTCGCTGGATGCAGGGAGGAACACCACTGCCTGTAATTTGGCTTTCCTTTGTAGTGAGACCTTGTCAGAGCCAAATAAACTTACCGAAGCTCACCGACCGGGAAACCCTTCCCTGCAAACCCACTACACCCCAGCAAGAGATTCTTCTCTGTCATCTGATGTTCCACTCTGCTTATACCAGAGCTATCAGGGGTGGAGGTAAGGGGTGGGGGCAGATATCAGGGGTATAGGGGGGGAGGAAAAAGGAAAAAAAAAAAGCCACAGCCCCGCTATCATCATTTTATTTTGATTTTTTTTCATCCCTTTCTTTAATCCTTCTGATGAAGTCTGGACAGGCAGAGGCATGCTCTCGCAGACAGCAATTTCACATCACCATATGCGCCTCACACATAGAATGGCAGGGAGTAGAGGGGTCTGTCGGGAGCATAGCCAGGAGACGGAGGCGAGGAAGAAAATGCACGACATGAAATCTAGAATGGACAGCAATTTCGGTGCACTGATATCGCATGAGATTCTGTCTGCAGCATGCCCTCATTCTCCTTCACCTACATGTCTGTCATGAAGTCACCCTTTGCCAAAAAAAAGAAAGAAAAGCCCCTTGAAACACTGTCTGTCACACTTAAGAAATGGCACGCGTCTTACTGCTAATTTTAAGGATGTAAATAAATGAGCCGGATACTCACAAAAAGAAAGCCAGGTACCCACACAAAATGGTGGTGAGCGTAGGGATGCTTAGCCCCTCCCTGCTCTGTGAAAGCTGTGCCGACACCCTGATCACATGACTGGAGAGGATCGGAAATTAGCAAGTCTGCTGTGGTTGCTGTCAGACTTCCCTGGTTTGCTCTGCCATGCAGAAGTGATGCCTTGGCGACGCAGGCGACGGGGATTGTTTCAGATGTTGAAATATTTAAATCACAATTCCCCCCCACCCCCCAGACCCCAAAACAAACGTAAAATACAATAATAATAAAAAAAAAATTTTGGATAAATATTTCAGGTGCATTTGAGCCTAGTACGATTTAATAATGCCAATAAACCTCAAAGGCTAAATGTGAAGCCACTAGAAAAGTAGAATACTATAATATAGAAAAGGATAATTTGATGTCACTGTAAGGGGACCTGAAGGAAAATCACTGTAGGTGGAAGCTAAAATAATTTCATTTTGATCAATAGACCTTGACCAGTTAAATACAAGGGGAGATCCATAATTGTGGACGTTGTTTGATTTGTTTGCAGTTTCAGTGCTGACCAAGCAGATTGCCCCTTAGATCTTTGTCTTGCTTCCTACATATACATAATATATCCATCTCATATCATCCAGACCTGTGTACAGCCCCCTCTGAAGTGTGTGCAGACCTCAGGAGGGATGCATTGCATTTGTTCCCAAGGGGATGGATAGAGGGATGGATGCGGCTGAGCAACACTAGGTCACACACACTGATTGGGTGGTATGTAATTAAGACTGCATTTGGCAGCTTTCAATTTTGTGCGAGAATTGAAGGGGAATTAGAGTGATTGTGTCTATTACTAAGTTCACCTGAGAGTCCAGGGGGGGATCGCATCAGTTCTCTGAAGCTTGGAGACTGTTAGTGTGAGAAACTGTTTCCAGACTTAATTTGTTGTTTCTGCAACTGATTTGAATGATTATCAGTTTTTTTGTTTTTTTGTTTTTTTTTAAACTAAAAACATACAGTGTATTTCAAAACGCCTCCATCTGTCTCCAGCTACACTGTCACTGTGAGGCATTCTTCACAGTAACCCATCGCTATCAGTGTCCATGTCGAGTTGGACACTGGCTCCAGTGAATCGTTTTAAATGTATTTTAAATGGCAGTAATAAGACCCGCCGAGTGATTGATGTTGTCAGGAGATAGCGTATACCTAAGCAACCCTGAGCCCAGCAGGTGTAGATCAGCAGCACATTAGACAGACAGGGGAAATGTCTCACAGTCGAGGTGTTTTTTTTTTCTTCTTCTTTCCTTGAAGAGACATACGTTATTCGTCCCTCGGCAGTGATGTTGGCGTGCGTACTGTAACACAGTACCTGTGCTAGGCGATTCACCCAGGAGGATCCATTTATAGCTTTTCAGTTGCTGCAGGGAAAGACTGAGACATCCCGGGATATTGATCTAGTTATTGACATCATTTAATGGTGTCCTTTAAGCATATTGTTAAGCTGCCAGGGAAATAGAAGGGAAGTGTTTAGAGGTAATCTCCCTGTAATCAAAGTTAGATCTGTATTTTAGTGTGAATATTCAAAACGCAGGGTGCAGTTATCTTCTTTCCCCACCAAGTCATCGAATCAGATTAGGTTGAAATTTAAATGAATTTAATTCAATTTAAAATTTGGGGGAATTTATAGTAAATCTGCTATGCCTGTATAACTGTCTAAATCACAGTAATCTGTAAATGTCAACATTAAAATCAGAATTTTTGGTTGCCTCTCTTGCATGTTTCTAAAATATATATTTGCCACGTCCACTTAGAGCAGAAAGGGCCAGCCTTGACCTTGAGCCATTCCCAGGCTCCGTAGGGGCTGCGAGGGGCTCCGAAGGGGCAGCTATGTGTGACACACAGACAGCAGATGTTCCTGTGAATTTTGTTATGGTCAGTTTGGGATGTTGTCTCTGTCCAGACCTGACCCCATGACCTTATAGGTTTAACAATCTGCCCCAGCAGGGTTCTAAAGAAAAACTTCCTTATGCAGTGAAGTTATAGAAAAAATAATAATATTTTTTGGGTTTCATTTTTCCATTTTAAAATTTTAGTATTGAAAATGTTGCTACCACTCATGTAGCAAGGCAGTAAAGTGCATCATCTTAACAGAGTATCTCACGCTTGTCATAAGCTGGTGATGATTTTGAGATGGCGCCTCAGTCGTTCAAACAAGGGTCTTCTCCTTCCATTCACCGTGCATCGTATCACTGCGAGGGGCTCACAGTCTGCTCCCCACTGACCAGTTCCAGGCCTCGGGGCTTTCTGCAGGGAATGAGCTACTTGCTGACCACTTCAATAAATTTCCATCATGGGTACCATTCAAAATTCCAGTAACCATGTTCTGACTTTATAATGTGACAGCCTATGTCAAATCCCATATCATTGCAACAGAAGTTCAACCAAAAATCTATCCTCATTCAATCATTTCTTTAGCTGTCCAACACACGCCGTGATCTAAAAGCCCAGAAGGCTCTTCGAAAATTTGGTTCTGTTAATTAAGAAAGTTAACTTTCTTTGAGTTTTGTTAAATGAAATGTGGAGCCGACCGTTAATAGATTTGTGACTTTGTGAGAGTGAGTCGGACAGGATGATGCTGGTATTTGATTCAAATGAATTATTCATTTTGAGATGTTTTTTTTGTATAATTCATGGGTCTCTATTTCTGTGTTGGCCACAGCGCCTGGGATGATTCCGTAGTTTAAAATGACATGTGGGAATGTGTGTGTTGTAATTAGATTAATAATTATTTAAGTAAATTATAGGAATTCAAACGTGTTAACGGGAATTTGGTGCTGGTTGATTCTGAGTTATTTAGAAGCCTGTCGGAAAATAGCATGACGAATAAAACAACAACAAAAATAGAAAACAAAAGGAAAGTAATAAGGTAGCACAATAGCTCAGAAAAATGTTTCACCTTATTTAAGCACCTGTACAGTTGGTATGGGGTTAAAAGAAAGGTTTAAGTATATAGTTTTTATAAAATATAAAGAATAAAACATTTCATAACATTTTATGAATGTTTCTATCACTTAGTTCCTGTTGCTTGATTATAGTTAATTCACATCTTAATATAAGTTTTGACTAGTATTGTAAACGTGGAATTAAATAAATGTGCATTTTCTCTCACTCTATTTACAGTTATGTAAACTAATCACTTAAGAAGGGCTTTATTGTTTTCTATTTTGTTTTTGCTTTATATATATATATATATATATATATATATATATATATATATATATATATATAAGCATATTCTTATATAAGCATATATTCTTTATGTAAAGAGTTATTTACATATTTAGCATAAATTTAAAAAAAGTTAAAAGAAACCTTTTTTGTTTTTTTTCTCCCCCATGGTATTAAACAAAACTTAACAATAAAAGCGCAAAAAAAAGGCCAATTCATTGTTTCTAATTTTGCTTGAGTTGTGAGGTGAAAATATTTGCCGTGGTTGCATTTCAATATTAAACGCAACATTTTCACAATCTCTCTTTCCCACCCTATGCCTTGTTGAAGCTGTTGAAAGCATATGTTGCCTGATCCCAACTTTAAAAGTTTTTGACTGACAGCAGCTCATGGATGAGCTTTAGTAGTAGCTCTATTCGGTCCCTCCCCTCAAAGACACGCGGCACAGGCTCAGGCTGATTTGACCTCAGCCACTTTGTTGACTTTTTCAAAGATAATGGGAAGCATCTTATTGTGCTGTCTGAGGCTTAGTGATTGCTGCTTTCCCTATGAAACTTTCCCCAGGATCAAAGACTCTCTCATGCATTAATAAAGGGTGTTTTGTGAGGCTCTTATTAGCTGTAATGTGCCTGTCTGGTAATTCATGTCTGGTGGCAGCACGCGTCAGTTGTAGGCGGAAGAATGAAAGAGCGCAGACAGTGTTGTATTTCAATATTGCTGCCTTTCAAGCGTGCTGGGGCTAAATTTATATTGATCTGAATTTGATAATGATTCTATTAGCTCTATTAAATCTGTATATATTCAGGGGTTCAGTTACACTGAAACAGAAAAAGAGACAAACAAAACAAATTAGTGTGTAAAGGTGGATTGTGTTGCATGTAATATAAGAGGGAGCTGATGCAGAAGATCAAGACCTGTCATAAAGTTTGAATGGGTTGTGCAAGAGGCTGCGCTTGCGTGTGTAAATATCTAAATAACCTCGGCATAAACTGTACTTGGAGTTGTTTGTTTCTACTCTGGACATTTTTTAAGCAGATTTATTTTTTTGTTTGAATTTTGTTTTTGTGTTTGCCCTGAGCAGTCAGTTTAATTAAGCTTGTCTGCACATTCCAGAATTAAACAAATCTTACTTGAAAGCATTTCACACAAAATAACTGTCTAATGAGTATTTTCTATAAAACAGAAAACCGAGTTATAAAGTTAGAGCTTCCCATAAGTAAAAAGAATAACAGTTATTAGCAGCAGTGGCCACAAATTACCTACGCACATAAAGTATCTAGAGAAAAAAGCAAAGTAATAAAAAATTCTCTCCAGCAGCACAAATTCAGGAATACCATATAACTTCTAAATCACAAAAGAAACCGTGCAGCATCAGCTGAGTTTTGACAATTAGGAAATACAAATGCCATGTGTGTAGGTGGCAGATGCATCAGTGTTGGTAAAATACATTGTAAAAGTTACTAGGAGAAAAATACTTGGGTGGAAAGATCAAATATGAGGTGTTTATGTGCACTACTATATTCTGTTGTATTCCCTCTAATTCATGTTTTTCAGGGATTTAAAAATGTTCTGAATAAATGCATTGGTGTAAAACCAGGAGGTATGAGCAAAGCAAACAAATAGGTCACCATTTCTCCAATTTTTCCATTTTTGTGAGTCAAATTATACACAACTTACACTTTAAAAATCTCGACTGAAAAAGTCTTTTGGCTACCAAAAATTAGCAGTTTGTATGTGGAAGGGGGTGCAAGCGCATCAGACAAACATGTTTTTGCAAGTTAATGTGGAGAGGATCTAATACGTTTTTACCTTATTTATCTAAAATTACAGTTTGTTACATAAACTTTTAAGCTTAGGAGTGACAGTGTCCTCTGGTTTCAGAGGTCATCGGATCACTCGCCATTAACACACTGACCAATTATTGGCACCTTTGTGACACTGGTCAGCAGGTCTGCCAATACCTGTCTGTTACTATCCCGGTCAGACAGAGGTCATCATTAGAGATCTGGGTCGCCATGGGGACCTTAGGGACCACCAGCTCAACAGGCCACAAGCACAGACAGGTCAGGTCGGGGCAAACCCCTCACCCTCCCATCTCAACCTTATTCCAGTTTGCTATTTCTCTCTCTTTTACTCTTTTAAAATTCTTCATTTACTATAAAAACACCTTTTCACATTGGTGCAATTTTAGTTTTTGATGTTTTCTGTGACTTGATTTATAGTCGAATAGGTCATCATCATTGAGCAACTTCTCGATCTTTGCCTGTGGCTTTTGCATTGAACAGTTTGAAGCACAACTCATCCTTAGTGTTTTCACTTCAGCGATCAACATGGGGCTGATAAATCTCTGGGAAAACACTCATTTAGGGAGTGTGCATACATGCTTCACAAATAATGGGAATTGTATGTTTAGGTGAATTAACATAAGACATTTTGCACAGTCTAAGTAAAATATAATTCATGCATAATTGATCGGCAGCATGATTGCCTGAGTTTACTGTCATTTTTCTGGGGTGAGACAAAATCTTTCCTCAGGCTGTTTAGCCTAATGGACTTTGGGGATTTTTAATTTAGGGCTGTCCGGGAGCAGAAATGGAGCTTGGGAACTCTTGCTCTCTTTTGTGCAACATGTGTGGACAATCTAATTGCCTGTCATTTTGATAAACTCCATCAACTTATTTAAATGTTGTGCCTCACATCTCTGTTTTTAGCTGCAGGTGAAAAGAGAGGGACTTCTTTGAAATAAGTTTAATTTGGTTGACAGAATTGTTTTGTTTTGAAGTTATCAGTTTTAATGTGTTATTTGTAACATTAACACCCTTCATTCAGCTTAGTTGAAAGTTCTCTTGCAGAACAAGAAAAATCCATTATAGTAAATTGGCATGAATTGCATAACACAATCAACATATACTAATGTTTTAAAAACAAAAATGTTACTATGGTTTAAAGCCTTTTTTTTTTACATGAGATGCCAAAGAAGGTGCAAAAGTGACCAGATTTTTTTAGTCTATACACAGGATAAACTGCTCTTTGCCAGCAACAGGTGAGGGAGGCAGAAGGAAAAGTAAATATGTATTTTCAAATTTTCTTTCTGGCTTAAAATACAAAGACAGTCATAGTGTGGAAACCAACTCTTTAAATGGCACGGATTATCATTTTCACAAGTTTCCTCTTTCATTTGTTTTCAGGCTTGTGGATCATGACAGTTGCATTCATTTTATGACTAAAATCCAAAAACGTGTAAAAGACGAATTAAGTTACATTTGAACGGTTAACTCAGGAATCGGTGCATAGAACAGCGGCCAGCACCGACTCACCAGAATTAGCGAGTCACTTTCCTCATCACAATCAGTTGGTTATTTACTTGTTAGGGTTAAACTGCACTACAGTAATGTAGCTGCCAAAACATTTACCAGAAGGACATTGTCTGTCTCACCATTCAAACTCTGTGTCCTTCTCCAGCTAGAGTCTACTGCACGTCATTTGGGCCCCAAAATGCCACTTTACACTAATCCTTGGAAAGTTAAATTATTCGGACACCATCTGCAGCCAAATGTTCCCTGATTCATTTGGCTTATCTGACCCTGATACATTGTAAAAAAAATAAATAAAAATGTAGTCTCTTCTAGAACTACTTATCATGGGAAGCATGCAGGAGAAACATTTGAAGCAAGAGTGAACATAGATGTATTTATTAACATGGTCTGTGGACACCTGCAGGAGTCTGCACTGAGACAGCAGACATACAGCATAAAAAACTTGGTTTAAGAATAATCTATTTAAATCTAAATCGGTAAGGGTTGTGAATCATCTTAGGCTCAACTGTCCTGGTGCCAATTTTAAAAGTTGAATATTTAAAAAAACCTCAATTCTATAATACACATTTAAGAACACATAAAATGTATTCTTACATTTCATGTATGATATTGTTAGCAGACTAAAATCTAAATAATATATTATACCTTAAATGACTGCACCTACAACAATCTACTTTACACTTTGAAACAATTAAAATAGTTTTTCCTTCTCTGTTTTAAATTAACAGTTCCGTCACATTGAGCATTTTAACTTTGACATGTGTCAATTATTTGATTGAGTGAAATGATGGCCTTTTCACTAAAACCCATCACGCCAGTAGAATATCATACTGTCCCCATTGTCACGGTGACTTTGAATTTTTTTTTTTTTTTAAATAGTCCTAAAGTCTAAAAGTTCACAAATCTGTTCGTGCTGTATTGTGCAGAAAACCACTAAACTTTACTCTACAACTGCAATCAACTAATATGCCTTTTTCAGGATCTAAGGTAGTGTTACTTTTGCTTGTATAAGTGTGATGTATTTTGAGAAAGATGCAAAAAATAAATAAATAAATAAAAAATCTGCTGCTGATGAAAAAAAACATTTTGATATTTTACATTAGGGACTGTTTGAACATCATGGTCATAAGATATGCCCATATTTGGACTGAAACAGGTGCTGATGCCCTTCTTTGGTCTAAATGCTGCTGTGTGCTTTGAACAAAATTGTTTGTATGTTGCTGAATGTGGTGGCCAGGTTGTTAGAGTAATTTATACCTGTTGTGCACCAGATAGGCGTAGATTGGCAAGATGTCTGTCAGAAAGAGAGGCAAGATTAAAGATAGGTAATGCATGGTTAAGGTAGTCTTGAAAGGTTTTTTCTTTTTCCTTTTTTCTTTTTTTTGAGAGCATAGTGTGGAGTTGAAACAGGCTATTGGCTGCTAACAGACAAATGAGAAGACATAAGTTACACAGAACATTAAGTAGCAATAATTTTCATGTATTTTCACACTTCTCAAGTAGCATGTAATGGCTCAGGATTACGACAAGACTAGCAACCATGTTTGGCAATGGCCCTTTCACAGCTGGTGGATGTTGTGAACGAAACATAGCCAAACCCCAGGTTGGTCGCCACTTCATTATCCCCCTGTAACCATTCACATCAGCAGCCACCTCCACCCCAGCCTGCTGGGGCCACCGCTGCACCAACCACTCGCCCGAAACGAAACGCAATGAACTCCCAAACAGGCCGTTCATCTTCCAGATCGGGGTGATTTACCGATTTAGAGCGGGCCTCTCACCCTTGAGAGCCACAAGAACATTTCTCCTTCTGCTGAATAAACATTCATAATCTTTAACTTGATGTCCTGATATGACGAAAATAGAAATCAAGCTGTCAAAGTTCATTTTCGAGCATTCTGTGCTTAATCAGCTGATGGAGAAAACGGAGTAAGATGACACAGGGGGAGAAGCAGAAAAATGTGGAAACAGTGGAAAAATGAATGTATCTGATTGGACGGCAGAACTCGTAGGACATTTGAAATCATGCTGGGGAGGAAAGGAAGCAGCAGCTATATGGCTTTTCCTGCTGAGTTGCATGAAAAGACAAAACGTTGGAATGTTGTATGTCTTTTTTTTCCAATTCTTTCTATGAAGTACAATTGTTTTTAGAAGCTTGATTGCACTTTTGCAATTTATTTTATTACTCTGATGCAGCTGCTACTGTGTCTTTCTCTGTGCCTAACATAATAAGCCTACATCCACAAGCAGAGTGGGGCAAGGAGACTGACCGGGGGGTAGAAGGAGGAAAACACAAGGTGTTTGGGAGTGTTACATAGGAGAAAACAGGGCTGCAATAGAGATATGCTTTGGGAGAGGGAGGGGCGTGTATTAAAAGATGAGAGAGGTGACCTTTTTTCTCCCCCAGCTTCAGTGTGGCCATCAGTGAGCAGCCATGTTTGAGAGGGACGCCATTTTCTTGCAGCACTCATTACTGCGTTTTATATTCAGCAGTGTTGGGATTTGCTGGTCACTGTTCAGGCCCACAGTCATGTCAGACATCTGTTAATCATGTGAAGTGTGTGTGTCTGTGTCAGGTTTGAGTAGAGGGAGGGGAGCTGAGGGGGAGCTCCGAAGGCGGAATGAGGGTGGGGGAGCTCAGATTAAACAGACAGACTTCTGTCTGACCGCAGCTGAAGTTCATAACTGCGGCGACAGTCGACGACGGAAATCGCTTCGTTTTGGTGTGTGTGTTGCCGAGCGTGCTCGCCTCTAACATCATCCCATCTGTGCCGTCGCTCATGCCCATCATCTTTCGGGCCTGCTGGGTGGACCGAATTTCTGTAACCTTCAGTCAGAGCCTGTAACCGTGACCGAACGGCATGCTAACACGTGTGCGGTTTCCGGTGCTTGTTTTTGCGTCTGTGAAAGACAGAGGCGCTGTTTTACTGGGCATGTGCATGGTGTCAGACTGTGCTCTGAGTACAATACATGGTGACAGAACAACCCACACACACACACACACACACACACACACACAAAACACCAAGACCCTCATTTCCCCCCCCCCACCCCACCCCTCCTCCTGCCCTTCTACCAACGCAACCTCCTCCCTCTTTACACCCCTTCACGAGGACATCTGCTCCCCAAGCGTGGCTGCCATTGTGGCACTCCACACTAACAGGGGTTTTAGCCACTGGTGGTGTGAAATTAAACAGCCACCTCGTCCCTTGATGATAAGTGGCGTCCTGTCTTCATGCTGCGGCTATCTCCTGTCACACAGCACAAGGTCATGCTTTCAAGGGTGATCATGGGAATTAGAGTTCACCATTGTAAAAAAAAATAAAAAAAATCACGAGGAGTTGAACATGAGGGACGAACGGTTGTGGAAACTATCCTGTAAGGACAGATTCAGTCTTTTTTTTGTGAGTGAACCTCACCTGATAATGTGCTGTTCAATCAACAGGGATTTTGCCTTGATTCAGCTCTTTATCCAGCATCTGTGTCCATTTTATGCTCTGTTTTAATTAAAGTAAACACACGCAGGGCTTTCTGATACTCCAAGCAATTTTTTTTTCATATTCTATTTGAATCACAGGTACAAGGTAATTACACATTACTCATTCATAGAGAAGTACACTAAAAAAAATGAAAGAAAGTTATAGAAGTAATGAAAAGGCTCTTTTCCCTGCCCTGGTAAATTATCTTTTTGAAATTAATACTTAATATTTCAGTATTGTTATATATTTTTAATTCACTCTGCATTTTTGCAATCATAATGTATCTTTCCACATTCATTGCAGTGCTCAGCCTTGATGAGTACTTCAAATGTGAATTAAGGCACTCCATTTTAAGAGGAAAACGAGTAATAATTCAAAGATATTAATAAAACATCATAATGTTATTCAGGAAAATTGAAAGTAGAAAAACAGGAGAGAAAAGGAAGGAAACATTAACTCTTTGAGTGTTTAGTGATGTTTCACGGTTGCGTGTCTGGAATAGGATGTGCGCAGAAGGGGGAGAGCGGGTCACCGGAGTGCAGGTTGTTGTCTCGGCGGTCCAACGGAGACCATGAGGTCAAGGAGAACACATGATAGTGTTACTTACTTTTACCAAACCATTCATTAACATGGATGCTGTGTATACAATGCTCATTTTCTGACTTGATACACGATGCAGACAGACAGAGGTATGCAGCCGAATGGACGCAGGAGGGCAAGGACTAAAGTTCACCCTTGTCTCTCGTTGACTTATAACTTGCGTTGTGCTCTTTTCACTCCCCTAACTTAGTCTCTCTTAATTTAAGATTGTTAACTTGTGAAAATGAAATTTCATTTTTCTTACTGGGGCTTTAAAAAAATAACAGAAGGAAGTTTTTATGATTATGATGGCGTTAAAATGATTGAGATGTGCTGGTCATACTACTGGAGTAAGTTTCCAGCTCTACTTAAGCTCTAATGTCAGTGACAGAATGGTTGGGCCTGGCCCAGGGTCATTTTATTTCTCTCTGAATGTGGAGTAGATATGCGTCCTGTGGTTGAGCATTTGGGAACATGGTTCAGCACAGACTTCAGTGCAGCTAAATGCAGCACAGGTTGTGTCACCTGTATGGCCATTAGTGAGTAATATTTGCATATAAGTTGTGTTCACTCAGTAAATCTGCCTTTGTTTCATCGTTTGGGATTTTTTAACTCTTCCGTTTGTGACATAGCGCAGTTTCATATCGGTCATGTTTCTGGATGGTTGTATTTCCGTTGTGTTAATCTGCTGCTCCCGCTGCAGAGAAGGGGCAGTGCTGATGGTGCTGACAGAGTCTTGAGGGTCCACTCTGCAGTCATGACTTCTGCGTGGACGTTTAATCCCACGGGGCCACACTGCAGCAGTCTGTTGACCAGCGGGGCAAGTTGAGCTTACGCAGGCACTTTAAGCCCGTGTGAGCTCCCTTCTTCACTGTCTAGGCCTAAAGATTATGCTAATACGCATTTGTCCATTCATATTTTTTGTAAAAAAGTAGGTTAAATAAACAATCACAGCCATTATTTTATCATTTTTTTCATTTTTGTTTTTTAAATCATTAAATACAAATCAATATCAAAAGGAAGTCGATGTTAAAAACACAGACTGTTATTCTGTCTTTTTAGTGTTTTTAGTTATTCTCTTCAGTACACACAGATGTATCATAAGCTCATGTTTTTATTCAACTGCAGGAGGCCTAAATGTACAATTTTGGGGATTGAGTTCTGTCTGATTTTTTTGTGTGTGTGTGGAGTGGATTCATTTTGCACAAAATATGGCAGCGTGATTTGGGATTGCTTGGAGCCAGCAGTGATGTCATTAGGCAGCACCTTGGATGATAAGGCAATCCCAGGCACTGAATAAATAAATATATTAAAATCATTTCTTATGTATTCTTTTCACCTCCCTGCACGACCCTCCTCTCCCGAATCCTGACCCCCTCATCCCTACCCCCAACTGCCCACCTCCCCTAAGTACACATATCACAAATACAACCCTTATGTAGTCGTCACCGCTGCTCCCTTCCCCCCTGCGTGTCCACGTGAATATCAGTGAGGGGGGGGAAACAAAAAAAAAAACCACGAATGAATGCAGGTTTTTAATAAATAATGCATACTACTAATATGCATTCAGGTGGAGTCAGTCTTCGGCCCATCTCGCGCAAATCCGTAAAGAGGAAAAATATAGAATCCAAGAAGGGGAAGCTTTCCTCCTGAACTGAAATCGTTGACGGCTCGATAATAGGCTAAAACAACGAGCACGAGAGTGAAAGAGTCAGAGAGGGAGAGAATGATGAGAGAGAGGGAACCGGGAAAAAAGAGGTGAAGGGGGGGTAAGAGAGAGGGAGAGAGTGGCAAGCATATTATAACTCATCCATGTGGATCACCCTAGTAGATTGGGAGCAATCCCTTGTTGAAATTGTCTTCTAAACACTTAGAGAGAAGGAGACAGAACGGAGCGGCCAGCCCATCTCAGTGTGCCTGTGTGTGTCTCTCACACTGCCTGCTATCCCAGCCAAGGTAGAGAGACCTTTGACAGACTGCCTGCATGTGTGTGTGTGTGCGTGCGTGTGTATGTGTGTTTCACCTTGCTCCAGCGTGTGTGTTGCCTATCTTGTCAGGCAGCCAGCAAGTGTGTGAGTGTGAGTGTGTGTGTATGTGTTTGAGCAAGAGGGAGAGAGAAGATGCATCTGAGTGTGTGTGTGTAGTGGAGGAGGTGGTGGGTATTATGCACCCTGGATGTTGCCTCGTGCTTTAAACAGTTGCCTACAAGCCCAGGTAGTGTGTGCCGGCTTCTAAATAAGCAGCACATTCACCGTCCCCTTCAGGACGGGAGGCAAGGCTGCAGAGTGTGAAATCAGACTAATACAGTGGCGTAGGACTGAGCAGGAGCAGGAAGAAGCTCCCGCATGACTTACTCAGACTAGAGGGGTAGAGAGAGAGGGGTAGAGCGAGAGAGAGAGAGAGAGAGAGAGGACAAGAACCAGCAGAAGATAAAGAGGGGATTGGACATCAGAGATAAAAGGGAAAAAACAGAAAGGTCAGTATTTTTTTTATTTTAATTGATTTTATTTAGTTATTTCTGCTCTGTGGACGCTTCCTTTAAGTCTTCCCCACTTTCAGTGGAGTTAGTGTGGAGCTGGGACTGAGCCTGTGACTGTTCTGATTTGCTGGAGAAAGTATTGATTGTAAGTTTGTGGGAAGTGTGGTTATTTGATCCTGCCAGGTGAGAACAGACAGAGTGGAGGTGGGGGGGTGGGGGGGCGAGTATCGAGAGTGGCCTAACTTTTTATTTAGTATGGGTATATTTAAGAGTGTGGAGGATCTACTTTTGTGTTGGCATAACT
>CAEGAF010071635.1:0-16142 GCA_903067075.1 Micropoecilia bifurca | reverse complement strand
GTATGTATGTATGTATGTATGTATGTATGTATGTATGTATGTATGTATGTATGTATGTATGTATGTATGTATGTATGAATTTATCGGGGCAGATGCTGTGTATGAGTTTTAAAGGACACTTCTTTTACCTCTGGGTTTGCCTCTTATCTCCACTTCCAGCGTACAATGACGCTGCTCAGGACAGGAAGAATATTCGGTGCACACACGACTCATACTTCATGCAGGACGACCTGGAGGAGAGCGCGGAGCGGAAAGCGTGTCAGTTCAAGAGGTCCTGGTTGGGGGAGTGTTCAGGGATGCAGGACCCCCACTATGGCTATTCTCAGGGAAGGCCATGCATCCTGCTCCGCATGAACCGGGTAAGGAGAGCGGCAGTGGATGAGGAGCTAACAGAGCCGGACTGAGGGTGTAATCGCTAAATAGCGACTCCTTGTGGCCAATTGTAGAACAACACGGGAATCGTTTGGGGAAAACACGTGATCCCCATTGAGGCAATGTATATTAGGACTGTACGGAAGAGCAATGCTGTCATGCAGGAAAAAAAAAATTCAAGCGCTATCTCGTTATAACGTGATACATATCACGTTTTAAAGAGATACATAACACGTTTTAACGAGATAGTAACACGTTTTAACGAGATAGTAACACGTTTTAACGAGATACGTAACACCTTTTAACGAGATACATATCACGTTTTAACGAGATAGTAACACGTTTTAACGAGATACGTAACACGTTTTAACGATACGTTTCACGTTTTAACAGATACATATCACCTTTTAACGAGATACGTAACACGTTTTAATGAGATACATAACACGTTTTAACAATACGTATCACCTTTTAACATACGTAACACGTTTTAACGAGATACGTAACACGTTTTAACTAGATACATATCACATTTTTTTAACGAGATACGTAACACGTTTTAACTAGATACATATCACATTTTTTTAACGAGATATGTAACACGTTTTAACGAGATACGTAACACGTTTTAACTAGATACATATCACATTTTTTTAACAAGATATGTAACACATTTCAACAAGATAGGTATCACGTTTTAACGAGATACGTAACGAGTTTTAACGAGATACATCACATTTTTACGTAACACGTTTTAACAAGATACGTATCACATTTTTTTAAGGAGATACATAACACGTTTTAATGAGATACATATCACGTTATAACAAGCGCTCGAATTTTTTTTTCCTGCGTGACAGCAATGCGCTTCCGTAGGACTGGGCAATAAATCAGCGACAATATATATCGCAATACAGACGTGATAAATATTAAAAGAAAAGAAACCTCTAGAAAATTCAATCGTTTCACCGAACAGCACAGCATTCTGGGAGATGTAGGCAGCAGAGGAAAAGGCATTAGCTAGATTGGTGGGATGAGGGCAATATTTTTATTCATATTCCCCCCTTTCCGACAGTCTTAACGACGCCTCGATTGTCAGGATGACTCTTAAGATAAATGTAATCAATATCCTCGCCGTGTGTGGTGAGCTAAGAGTGATCTGGTCCGCTTGGAACCGTCGGAACCGCTCCGATCTAAAATCGGGGCTATTCAACTCACTCTGGTTACCTAGCAACTCGCTCACTCTTTGGTTACCTAGCAACAGTGTGTTGACCTCATAACTGCTTAAAAATAAACCGACAGCGGAGTGAAGGGAGAAAATGAGAACAGTTGGAGAGACATGAACAGCAGTTTTGCGGTATTTAACATATCTAAAACAAAAACTAACTAATTATCGATATCGACTGATATGAAATCCTCATATTAAGATACATTTTTCAGCCATATTGTCCAGCCCCAATGTATTTAGCTTTCAAGGTTAATATTTAGCTTGTTTGTGAGCTAAATAGTTAGCTTGCTGATTTAGTTTTGAACTGGCACATTTATAAAAACATGATCAACAAAGTGAAAATATGACGTTTTTTCTCCTTTAACAGGATAAATATGATATATGATATGAAATCCTTATATTACGATACATTTTTCAGCCATATTGTCTAGCCCCAATATATTTGGCTTTCAAGGTTAATATTTAGCTTGGAGTGAATTATTTTTGTTTCTGAGCTAAATAGTTAGCTTGCTGATTTAGTTTTGAACTGGCAGATTTATAAAAACATGAGCAACAAGGTGAAAATATGACATTTTTTCTCCTTTAACAGGCTAAATAACCAAAACTTTTCAGTTATTTTTTCACTATTTTACTTTGCAAACAGTATAGTGTGTATATGGAAAACTTGTGTGAGTTTTGCATAGGGTTCATTTTTAAAGTAAAAACTGGATATCTTTGTTTTTTTTGTGTGTGTGCTAAAATGTACTTTATGTTATTGTTTCATAGATTCTTGGTTACCTACCTGGACAGGGTAAACCAATAGATGTCACATGTGGTGTTAAGGTATGAAAAACATCAGATTATTTAATTATATTGTATTAAATTCAGTGCCTTTCTAAACTATCATACCCCTTGAACATTTTTACATTTTGCATCTTTTAATGAATTTTATTGCAATTTTCGTCACAAAGAATAACTGGAGTGGAAAAAATAACAGTTTCTATGGTATGGTATTACCTAAAGTCGTTACGTAAAGTTACACTACTTGTCAGAAAATCGAGTAGTGTAACCTAGCGCTGCCTTTTTCACAAATCTGCTCCTTAGAGCTGCAGTGTCCAGCCGAGCTGCTGCCTCACAGCGCAGCCCTCCTGCTCCACTCTGCTCCTTCAGACTATTAGCAAACAGCTGGTGGAAATGCATCTCTGCTGAACTCACTCTAGGAGCTACTTCTCAGACCGGCTTTGAAAGGCTTAATGAAGGGAGAAACTTTATTGTGATGACATGCTGAAGTATCGGAAAGAGCAGGAGCTTCTTAAAGAGACTCGCACCCAATTTCAAGGTGTTAAATTGCAATGTTAAATTTCTTGCAAGTCATGTTTGATAAATACAGCATTTTTGTAACAACTCAAAGAAACATAGTCACGGTACTTGATTGTGCTATATGTTGCAACGTGATGTCATGCACACATCCCCCTGATGGAGGGCAAAAAAGCTGCTAGCCGACGATCACTACCATTGGTTTTCATAATTTGCTAAATCTTAAATGTACGCATGACATTTAAAAGAAAAAGGGACACAGCAGCTTTGCTACTATTTGTCAACACTACAAGTAGATAATGTCAGAAAAAAGTTTTAATTTAAAAAAATGTCAAGGGTGAGGGACGTAGGTCAGTTATGCTAGCTTGACTATGACAACCTTAACATGTAAATGTGCTGTGGAATTCTGGTGCTATACATATTTCTCCATTAAAATAATAATAAAATCATGTATTCATTTGATTCGGTTTCACTATTATAGCCTACTTTATGTTGGTCTATCACACAAAACAAATTAAAAAAATGACAAAATGTAAAAATATTCCCAGGTTATGAATTTAAATTCAAAACAAGTTAAGAAAATTATTTGTTTTCTCTCCTAGAAAGGACCTCAAGAGGCCATAGGAGATATTCAGTTTTTCCCTAAAAGCCTTTTTGACCTGAAGTACTACCCTTACTACGGGAAGCTCAGACATGTAAGTGCTGATTGACGAAGCGGGAGTTCAGCCGAACCCGATCAATCTGAGTCGTTTTGTGTCCGTTTCGCCGCAGGTGAACTACTCCTCTCCGGTGGTGGCTGTTCGTTTCACAGGAGTGCAGCAAGACGCCCACATCCACGTGCAATGCAAACTGAATGGGAAGGGAATCATTAACGATTCGCCCACCGACCGCTACCTGGGCAGCGTGACCTTCACCCTGGAGGTCGGAGCGTGAGGCACAGACATTGCGAAGCTCCTGTGATGGAGGCAGGAGAACATGCACAAGAGAAGAAATATTTTAAACATTTTTTTTTTCTTGAATTATTTCCTCATCTTTCTCTTAAATACCCATGTCTTCTGCTGTGAAACAAATAAGAAACTAGATTTATACATTTTTATTTTGCATCTGTTGTTTCTTGAACCTTAAGCAGGGTGTTGCCACCCACAACAGACAGTGCTGTGCACCGGACAGCTGCATAGTGGGAATTACAATTCAGCTCCTCGTATTTTATAATGATTAGCAAAATTAATCAAAACTAAATTAAACTCTGCCCAATTAGTTAGCGTTTCTGGCTATGCAAATCCAATTCTGACTTAAAGCATTACTAGGAAATTAGAAAATGTCGGCAGGTTAGTTGATGGTTTTTCTTGCACATTTTTTTGTAATGGTGATAAGGTACTAATTTGTTTTGAATTATCTTGTTCAATTAAGTTGTAAGAATTCAAAGAACTATCATGTAAGAGCTGAAAAGAAGACTTGTGTTGTACTTATACAGAGAAAATGACATAATAAATGCAAATACATGATTACTATATTTTTTGTTGAGTAGAGCAGTATTTTAAATTTATGTGTGTATGCTTTTTTTTTGCAAAAGTAAAATACTATACCAGACTGATCAATAAAGAAATATATTATGATAAATAATAGTTCTACTGTGAATCCAATTTGATTTTAACTTTCCTGGTAAGTTAAATCATGACCTGAAAATCATTGTTTTTACTCAGGTATGGAGCTAAATAGGGGCCATAAAGTTTGCTCAAATGAAAAAAATATGAAACTGAAAAAAAGAAGCTTTGAAACAAAAGTAATGTTTTAAAACTAGAAAAAATGATGTGAATTTGAATAAAAGTTTTCAAAAATACTTCTCATGTTCATGTTTTTATGGCCCCAATTTAGCTCCTTACCCAGGTCATCTTTGATGCATCATCTGACGTATTTAAGTGTGAAAATCTGTATTGTTCACCTTTTTTTTTTTTTTTACAGAACTCTACATGTTGGATGTTAGCTCCGTGTCATTATGGATAACAATATTCAAGATACCAACTAAAAGCGTCAGACAAAAACAAGATAACTTATCTTGTGGCTGGAATGAGTCAGGCTTCTGTGTACAACACAGATTATTAAAGAACCAAACTGAACAAAGTCCAAAACACAGTTTGAGCTTCCACATGACTTCAGGCTTTAGTTCCCAACCTTTGAGCTCAATTCAGTCACAAGACTCCTTCACTCCCAATAAATACACAGCAGAAGAACAGAGATACAAAACAAGAAATTAACTTTATTACTGAATTTGTTCCCCACTCGTGTTAAAACGAGCCCAACGCGTCACATTCCTCCATCAGAAGCTCATGGTGAGGTGCTCAACAGAAAGGCACGGAAACTAGAGGTGTGGGGAAGAAAAACGCTCAAAGAACGGAGAAATGGAGACACTGGGTCAGTGCTTGTGTTGGGACAAAGATGTCCAAATCAGAAACCAGTAATGAAGAACAAAAAAACAGTAGATTTTTCTTCTAAATTACTGCATATTAAATCAAAACACAGGTTAAGTGTGGTTAAAATTAAAATTTGTTTTTCTCTTTGTCAAAAAACATCTTTATGAAACTTTAAATGAGTTTGAAAGAGAATCAAATCACATCATTGGCAGCTGTAAAGATTCATACCCGGAACATTTATGGGCAAAGACGCAAAAGGGAGGAAGTCCACTTTTTTTCCCTGCTGCTGCTGTGCGTTCAGAAAAGCTACACTGCAAAAACGCAAAATATTACCATGTGTTTTTACTTAGTTTCTAGTGAAAATACACTTGAAATGAGACAAAACTAAAGTTCTTAACCAGATATAGAAGTGTTTTTAGTCAGTAATTTCTTAATGTTGATTAAAAAGAACTGTAACCATTGGCAGATTATCTTAAGAGTTATTTTTTTTTGTATTTTAAGAGAATTAATCTGCCAATAGTAGTATTTTTACTGAATTATTAAAACCAGTTCCAATTTCTTGTAAGTTAATTTTGTATTATTTCAAGTACACTATGATATTTACACTAGAAACTGGACCAGAAATATTTGGTAACATTTTTGTTTTTTTGCAGAGTACATGAATACAAAAGCATTTTGCACCAATTCTTTCCACTGTTTAATGACTTCCTGATAGTTAATAAGGTTAAAGTTAAGATTCTCAGGTTGGATTGGATGGTTTTAACAGCACCACTGCAAAAACACCAAAATGTTACAAAGTATTTTTTTGGGTCTAATTTTTAAAGTAAGTTAGTCCTGTCCCATTTCAAGTGTACCAACATATTTGCACTAGAAACTAGACAAAAAAAAGAATTCTTGGTAAGATTTTGTGTTTTTGCAGTGCATAGGTAACTGTTTTTAAATCCTTCAGTTTTACATTTCTGCTCCTTGGCCTTTAAGAAAGTGAGTCACTTTAGTCACATATTCCCCCTTTTTAGTGCTGGTATTATTTAAATTTCTTCCATTGTAATGTTTTACTTTTTTTGCTGTGTAAGACTTTTGGTCACATTGGTTGACTTTATGCCACTTTATAAATACATTTTCACTTGATATAAGTTTATTTGGTCTCCAAAACTGATTTCTGAATACCCAACATGCACAGATGAGTTTGAGGAGAATAATCTCTCTTTAATGTTAAACAGTTCCTGCTGTCAGATGTTAAATCCAGATTTAAAAGTAAACACTGTAATCAAATTAATTTCCAACATACTTTATGTGAGCATTTCAACAAAATTCAAGAGTGACAAAAACTACAAATAAGAGAAATAAAACTGGTCCTGATGCTGGTAAAGTGTCTGTTACATTATTTTCCCTTTCACCTGGTAAGAATATGTGCAACAAGTTTAGCTGTTCATTCGTGTTACATGGAGGCAAAAACAAACCTATGGAAAACTGATGTCTGAGAAATAAGGTTGCTCTTACATTCATCAAAAATCAATGTCTGTCATTCTATACAAGAAATTAATTTACACATACTATAATATAGCACAGAAAGTGAGGGCAAAAAAGCCTCTCTGGGTTAGGAAGGGAAGAGAGTGCACTCCAAAAACTAAATCTTAAATATTCTTGGTTCAGTTATACTTTTATAAGAAAACAAATTTACAAGTAGCTTTTCAGGAAGACATAGGAGTTGGTTGTAGGTAAATAATTCCTTAATATTGATAAATAGTACAAGTTTCACTGGCAGAGCATTTCTCTTAAAACATCAGAATAAATTTAGTTATAAGTGAAATAATCTGCCAATGGAACTAGTTCTTTGTTAAATATTAAGGAATTATTGACTTAAAACAAGCTCCCATTTCTCGCTGAAAACTAATGTTATTAGGAACTTGTAAGCATTATACATTAGCAATACTCACATAGAAGGGTATTTGTCCAATGTCAAATGTAAAAGAATCTACAAGTGGAATTAGAATTTTTTTCAGCTATATTTAAGTATTATTGACTTAAAACTTGCTGAAAATTGATTATAGTTAGTTATATTGTCTTTCAAGTGAACCAAGATATTTGCACTAAACCCCCCCCAACAAGAATTACTTAAGATTTAGTGTTTTTGCAGTGTGAAGGGCTAATTCACAGCCAAATATCTTTTTGTTAAACATGCAGTTTATACTAAAACAATTTGTCATAGATCATAAATGTTTTAGTGCTTGATTCAGTCACTTTTGTCAGAACAAAAAAAAAAAAAAAAGTTGAAACTTAGCCGAAATAAACTAAAAGGTTATTGCAAGGAGACGCTGCCTCGGAGGAAAACTGAGAAAAATCCAGGAAGCTTTTTGATGCAGGTGTATTTTGTTTTTGTTTTGTTTTTTGAATTTAACAGCAGAAAGGTTGGGGAAACAGGGAGGAGAAGCAGAAGCAGCAGAGCTGGATTCAAACAGACTGGTAACCAGTGCGGCTCTTCCGCCGACCAATCAGGTAAGAGATAAGCACAAGGATGATTAGGAAGCTGAGGGCCACGCCGACGGCGATGGGCACCAAAAAGCTCAAATCAGAGTCCAGGAAGCATTCCTCAGCTGACGGACAGACAGAGAGAGACACAGACAGACAGCAGGAAGTTAGAGGACGATTTGGGTTGGAAATAAACGATTAGAAACAAAGCCAGAAGCAGCAGGACAGAAACAACCTATGAAAAGAATGGAAGCGATGCAGAGCGGATTAGGGAGAAAAACACAAAAAGGCTGATTATTTCTGATGAATTCAGTTTTAGAAAATTAACTCACTGAAGTTTGTCAGATTAAATTAAACATGCCAAAAGCAGAGTGTAAAAACTGGAAACAGCTCGATCCTAACACATGTTTGCTTCTTTTTTTTTTTGGCCGAACTTAATGGTCTCTTCTGAAAGTAGTCTAATAAAAAAAAACAAAAATCACATTTGATTAAGAAAAAAAAATTCACTAGTTAAAAATAAATTTTTGAACCGGAAGTGATCCGCGCTACTGAACCGCCATCTGCCAATGGAACTAGTTCTTTGTCAATCAATATTAAGGAATTATTGACTTAAAACTATTTTTAAGTCAGCGAAAAGACGAGCTATGACTTCAAGACCAACAAAAAGTCAGTCCTTAATTGTAGAGTAATATTTTTTAATGTACTTGTACTGTTTTTTTAGGTTAGAAAGGAACGAAGTGAAAGCTATTTCCAAGCATGTGGCTTGTTTTGTTGTCATAGCAACAGCCGCGACCGTTAGTTACGGATGCCCACCATTCCGATTGTTTTTTTAAAGCGTAGTAGTTTTGTTTAGCGGCCATTTTGCAACCAGGTCTAATTATATTTAAGCGCAATTTTTGGCAATCTTGTCCAATTTTTGTTTGGCCTTTTTGTTTCGAGTACATCGAGCGTGTTTCCAGTCTTTATACAAAGCTAAAAGACAATCAGAAAACTCATAAGTTAACAATACAAAACACAGATTACGCTTTTCTCGTCACCAAATTAGTCAAATTAGTGAAAAAAGCAGCGAGTTAAATAAGGCGGCGGCCTGCAGCTCTAAACGAGGAGTAAGATCAGAAAGACTGGTAGCCCGACGCCATGTTTCTCTTCCTCCCGATGAAATAAGCCAGCAGAACAATAAGTATGAGAACAAGCAGGGCAACGCCGACAGCTATGGGAACAAGGTAGCTCTCCTCATCAGCCAGGCAATCCTCAGCTAGACGGGGATGGAGAGAGCACACACATGAATGTCTCACCCACTCAGAGAATAAAAGGCCTGAAAGGAAGCAGTTAGTCAAATAGAAAGCATAAACAACAGGGAATCCCTTCTGTACATTTTCAAACATTTTTTATTTCCATTGAAAATACTAAAAACGCTTCATTGACACAAATCAAACGTGATGCAAAACACGTCAACAGAGACGGTCCTGCAGCAGATTCCCTTTTATTTCAATTATGACAGAATCTGTGAACAGTTTATTTTATTGAGTTGGAATTATAAACAAGTCCAGTTAAAATCTTTATTGGTGCTGCAGGAACATCTTTATATTTAAGGCATTTCTTTTTTTTAACACAAAGACACAAATCACAAGCAAAAAAAATCTAAGCTAATTTTTGATTAAAAAGCAGTTATTCAAACATGTACAATAAACCTGTGAAAGCTAATTTCATCAGCGCAAACAATGCACAGCACACTGCAAAAACACAAAACTGTAACAAGTGTTTTTTTCTCTAGTTTCTAGTGCAAAAAATTCGAGTACACTGGAAAAAAATAATTTAAAAGCAAAATATAGGAGGTTGGTTTGAGTCAATAATTCATTAAAAGTTTTCAAAAAATGTGCCAGATTATTTCACTTAAAACAAGTGAAATCTGCTAGATGAACTATATTTTTTCCATCAATATTAAGGAATTGTTGACTTAAAACAATCTCCTCTGTTGCTGAAGTTACTTGTAAGTTTCATCCAATTTCAAATGTGCTGAAATGTTTGTATTATAAGCTATAGACAAAAACACTTAAGTTTGGATTTTTTTTGCAGTGTAGAAACTGATGCACAGCTACAGTTGTTGCTATGGAAACACTTCCTGCCTACCACCATTCCTGAAGCTGCTCAAAACCTCAATTAATCCTGACAACCTATGACTTCCTGCACGGAGAAAACTTTGTTTTTAAATGGAAAATTTTAGAGATTATATGAACAAACATGGCAGCAGATTAAAATATGCTGGAAATCTAATGAAACCTACATCAGACTCAGCAGAAGTAAATATGATACAAGTTAAACAAAACTAGAGATGCACCAACTGGAGACTGTAACTGGATCATTTTTGTACTCTCAACTCTAACTAGGTTGATCATGGATCAAAGATGTTTAGCGATACATTCTTTTGAGTTTTATAAAAAAAAAAAAATAATCGAAATCAGACGTAATCTTATTCCATAATTGTATGTTTAATTTAAAATAAATATTTTAAATAACCTGCTGCATTTTCCTCTGTTATAATATGAAAAACATCCCAAATTAAGTAGGTCAAAAATGGGTTTACATCATCCAGGAAAACAATTGGTGCATCCGAGGATAGGAAATAGGATATTTTATCAATATGCATAATATTATAGTCAGTAAAAATAGGAATTAGTTGATCAATCAAAGAAAGGCTCTAAACTGCAAAAACACATTACCAAGTATTTTGGTCTAGTTTCCACTGCATTTAAAAGATAAAACTACCTTACAAGTAACATTTCAGAAAAAATTAAGATCTTGTTCCAAATCCATAGTTCCTTGATATCGATTTAAAAGTCCTACTTCCACTGGCAGATTATTTCATTTATAAATTTTTTCCATGTTACAAGTGAAATAATCTGCCAGTGGAACTAGGACTTTTACAAATTAATATTTACTCAAACCAAGCTCATGAATGTTGCCAAGCTGGTTTTTCATAGTTCAGGTGTTTTAAGATATATGCACTGGAAACTACACAAAAATACTTGGTAATATTTTGAGTTTTTGCAGTGTAACCGGTGAATCGCTAATATAAACTGAAACTACTTTTTGAAAAATAAACTCCAGCTCACTATTATTTCCAGTTTATATCTCTGCAGAAGTGAAAAAGCTCCTGGCCTTTCAACTCATCAAAAACACAAGTGATATTTTCTGTTATTTTCTCTAAAGCTTAATCTAGATTTTTTATTCTGTCAGAAATATTCAAAGACAATGTGAAAGGTTTTCAGGACTGCAAGCGTCCTTCTCATCCAGCTGATCGTAACGCAGGTGAGAAAATTAGACAAACATAAAACCCTCTTAGTGCATTTCTGTGCAAACATCCCGATTCCAGAATGATTTGCAGCGAAAGTGACAAACATTTGATTTCCCTTTTCCGACTGTAATGCCACCATGTGTTTGTTGATTAAATAATAAAAAAAAAAAGGACAAAGTGATTCTTTCGTTCTGTTTGCTCTTATTGGAGTGTATGCAAAAATAAAAAAGACAGATTAAATTAACAATGGCTTTTAACACTTTAAATCTGAATCAGATGCGTAAATAATATCTGAAGTTAGTCATAATCTGGCATTACAGACATAGGTGGAGTATTGGAGAAATTTCAGATAAAAGAATAAAAAATACTGACCATGGAGGTAGATTTAAGCCAAAAAGAATGATAGAGATTAATTTCACATATTAAGAAAATAGAGGGATGTTCTCTGTTTTTATGATTTAAGGCATAAAGTTACAAAATAAGGCAAATTTGTTAGGAAAAAAACTGTACTGACAAAAAGTGACTAAAGTCAAAGGTTTAGGAGAATCGAGTCTGCACTGCAAAAACATAGAATATGACTAAGTATTTTTAGTTTAGTTTCTACTGCAAATATCTTCAGTTGAAAGACAAAAACTCATCAGTAACTTTTAGCGAGACATAGTTCACTTTAAATAAGACTAATGTAGAAGTAACTTTTAGCTTCCAAGATATTTGCACTAGAATGTTGACTAAAAATACTTTGTTTGGATCCAACATTCAGATGCATTTCTCATGCCTTTGCCATGTAATCCTAAGACATTGGTCACTTTTTGTTGCAAATATCCGACTTCATAATTGAAATAAATACGTTTCTTCAGAAAAATGTTAAATTTCTGACAGCAAAATAAAATTTTGCAAATTTCTGTTGGATATCAGAATATCCAAGTTTTCTTGTAAATATGTGAAATTATTGTGCAAATGAGATTTAACAATTCACTCCTCTGGCCAGTTATTACTTCCTTCTTAATCTATAATGACTCAGATATTTCCTTATGCACTCATAACATGAACAGAGCCTCAAAGTCTGAAATAAATCCAAAGATTTCTCCTGATCTACAGGTAACACGGGTCTGAAACCACCTCACTCATCCATGTTTGTGAAATTCTGGAAATAAACACAGAAAGCAGCTCGAATATTTTGATTTGATAATTATTGGGGTGAAAAGAAAAACCATAAACAAGAACAAAACGAGGGAGAGAATGTGTGCCGAGCAAAGTGCAGGATCATAAAAGCCGAAGATCTTGTGCGAAAAACTAGACGAACTGACCAGAGGTTATAAATCTTCAGGCGTTTCTGCACACAGGAAACGAGCTTTGCTGGTTCACCTGAACTTGAGCATCAACAAGAAGCGAAATGGGAAGGACAAAAACAAACCGATCCAGAGGAAAAACAAGTTTGGTCCTTGAGGAAAACGTCAAATTCATCTTTGGGCCGATTTAATTTAATCAAGTTCTTTCTTCTACTTAATTTCATCACCAGCTGATACTAAAATGATTATGTTTCCAATCTTAAATAGATTTTCCAGATCAAACCCAAGGACCAGGCTTGGGATTCCTGTGACATGTGAGGAGCGAAGGCACGCTGGATTTAAAGGGTCTGATATCCAACATGGGTCTTTCTTCGACCAATCACGTAAGCGATCACTACAATGAGAATCAAGCCAGCCAGAGCAGCACCAACAATGATTGGGATTAAGATGCTGGAGTCATCCAGTGAACATTCATGGGCTGCAGATAGAAAGGAGAGTCAGTCAGCTGGTGGAAAAGGTCACTTTACTCAATCCAAAACAGAGGCAAGAACGAAGCAGAAAGAAATTATTCACCATCACGGGACAAAACCGAGCTGCGAAACTCCTCACACCACTTTTACATGTCCAACAAGAAATAACTTCACTGTATTTTAATGGGATTTTATGTCTCAATTTACACAAAAACGACTTTTACGCCGCAATCTGAATTCTGATCTTTTCACATCTGATTTGTGTCACTTCCATTCGTGTGCTACTCCAAGTCTGCAGCCTGAACGGCCATGTCGCATTTTTGAGGTGAAACATGTCAAAGTCTGGATTTACAACATTCAGCTTCTTCTGCTACAGAATTTTAAGTGAATGAAACAAGCAGTGAAATGCTTTCGAAGGAGCTTTAAATGGAAAACGATTATTTCCATGTGACGATACTCTGCACTCATCGCTGAATAACTTTAAAATCGATCAATCGATGGCAGCCATCATTACCTCTGTAAACAGAGCGATGCTGAGTAACATTTTAACTGCAAATGACTTAAGACTGATGTGGAAGTTCACCCTAAACACACAGTAGAGCCAGAGCTATAATCTTTAACTTTTCAGGAGTTCGAATGGCCTAGTCAAAGTTCAGAACCAAATCTAATTCAGTGTTTGTGGAAAAACTGTAGACCAAAGCTGAAAGACACTGTGCCAAAGTGAAAGTAGTTTTTCCAGATCAGTGGTGTGACTATAAATGCACTTAAATTAAAATGAGATCAATTGTTTCCATTTTTTGATTCATTGTTTTTCTCTTTTTACCAAAAACTGGATAATAAAAGTTTTCAGTCTGGTGTTTTGATCTCAACTATCCCTTTTTTTGAAGGATAAACTTTTGTTTACAGAGACTTCATTATTTAATTTGTTGTTTCTGTCGTTTATTTTGGATATTCAAAACATCTCCCAGTTCCAGAGTACATTTTTCATTAGAAGTTAAAATCTGAGCAAGTTTTCCATCTACTGTATTGCTAGAAAATGGTCTCAAAACCTCAGCAGCATTGGAAAAAAATGCATTGTCCAGCAAAAATTATAAAAGCACGCCACACTTTTCAGATCAACTGAACGCTAATTTCTGTTGGTATAAGACATAAAATCCCAATAAAATACATTAAAATTTCAGGTTTTACCATAAAAAATGTGAAAAATAAGTCATGACAAAAATACTGATTTGTGTGTTTTAAAAGAAATTCCTTGCAATAAATGCAAATAATGAACTGCAGCTTCCACGTAGTACCAGAGCATTGATATGATCTCAGATGACTGACCTGTGCTGTAGAGGCCGTTCTTCACGCCAAACGGCTGCACATGCAGGCTGAAGGTGTAGAAGGAGAGCAGGCTGGTGATGGTGACGTTCTGCTCCTTGTTGCACATGTAGGAACTTCCCACCGCCGCCTCCCACAGACTCAGGTTGGCGGCGCTCTGAGCAAAAACGCCTGCAGGGCGACACACAGGAAGCTCAGCACCAAACCTGCAGGTCGTCTCTGAGCAGATACGGGTCATAAATACCGGAGCTGGAGTTGATGGTGACGTTCACAGCATGGAGGCGGAATTTCTTTGTGTCCTGTTGAGATTGAAAACGAGCCATTTAGATAAAGCGTCTGATGCAGAGTGTGCAGATGTATCAGATTAGTTAAACTTTCTGTTTTATGATCGAGAAGTTAAATTCACTAAACTTCAAGTTTTTTACTTCCCGTTTTGTTCTGAGGTTCTCATATTTTTATAGCAGAAAATAAAACCTGATAACTTTTAACATGACGAGTAAAGAGATCACAGCATTTCCTCTCATAATGTGCAGTAAAGACATTTGAAGAGCAGCAGAACAGAGTCTTAATGTGAAGTTTCACTAATAGGGAGAAAACGGGGATCTGGCCTGCAAAAGCACAAAATATTACCAAGTAGATTTTATAGTGCAAATATCTCAGTAAACTTGGAATAAGATAAAAAAAAATTATAAGCAACTTTTCAGCAATAAATAGCTTGTTTTAATAAAATTCCTTATTTCATTGGTAGATTTTACCATGTTTTAAGTGAAACATAAGTGACACAAGTACTTTTTCCATGAATATTAGGGAATTATTTACTCAAAACCAACTCATATTTATTGCTGAAAGTTACTTATAAGTTAATAAACTTGAAATAAGATGATATTTGCACTATAAACTTGACCAAAACCCCCTGATAACTTTGTTTTTGCAGAGCAGATTCTTGTTTTCACCCTCATTTCTGAAAATGTTCCACATTATGCAGCTCTTTAGACATTTTTACTGCACATTATGACAAGATAAACTGTGTGAACCAAGATATTTGAACTAGAAGCTGGTAAAAAAAACTGATGTGTTTTTGCAAACACATTTGAACCTTTGATTTTCACCTTTTATTTGAGAAATTAATCAGGAAATGTGTATAAGACAGAAATAAGCGTCAAACCAATGAGTTTATAGAACTTACATTGTAGAATGAGAGGGAAACGGTGATGTTGCTGGACACCAGGATGAGTTCACTGCTGTCGACTCCACAGCTTCCAGAAACCTCAGTCGGAGGGTCAAAGTTCACCTCCTGATACTTCTAAACACAGAACAGAAACCACTGAATGAAACTATTCTCAAACTACTGCTAGACATTTACAGTGTTTGAAATTATTATTGTTTTATTTGTCAAATGCCGTTTGTCATGATTGATATATAAACTTAAAATAAATCTGAAGGATGAATACTTTTTAAAGGTGCTGTATGTGTTAATCATTTTAGTAACCAATTATGCGCATTATTAATCACAAATTTAAACATTCTGCAGATTTTTAATTTAAGAACTTTAGGCTTTTAGCCTTACAATATTACAAAAGCATTGAGATGCAAACAATTTGATTCATTTTTAAGATATATTCTTGGCTTAAAAGCTGCTCTGAATACGTTTAATCAGCAAATGCCCTTTTTGAGCCACTATACTCCAGTTAAAGATTTTAGCCAGAACTAAATAAAAAATAGCACACAGGCTTTCAGTTTTTGTTAAAGTTTTATATTGAAACAAATTAACTTTTTAAAATGTTTCTTTTGTTCCATTTTGTTGACATTTTTATTTTAATCTGTAAAACATCAAAATCTCCACTTAACTTTACATTTTGGTGCGTTTGATGATGCAATTCTTAATATTACCGTATTTTCCGCACCGGATTATAAGGCGCACCTTCAATGAATGGCCTATTTTAAAACTTTTTCCATATATAAGGCGCACCGCATTATAAGGCGCATAGA